>UXGC01001708.1:0-18211 GCA_900480045.1 Eurytoma adleriae | reverse complement strand
ATTGACCATAACTGGTCAATAAAGAAGGCAATTGACCATAAATTGACCAATTTATGATTAATTTTCTACCAGGGTAAGGTCGAGAGATTTTTCTCGTCTCCGCACTTCGGCAATGTCCCCCCGTTCATTTTGCGTCGGTGCAGAATTGTAGGACCGGACCGGCGCGTGTCTCGCTGCATCCTCGCGCCTCGAAGCACGTGTCGCAGGTCCACGCGGGGCAGCGGCGTAAGGGCCGAGGGGGGGAGCTTGGCGGACGCAGCGGGAAGGGACAGGGGGGGACCGCCGACGAAAGGAGGTGCCCACAGGCACACGCGGGCAAGATCTCGTCGGAAAGGGAAATAGAGAGGAGGGTGGGGTGAGCGGCTGCCTCCCCCCACACCACCGGCACGGCAGCGGCGGCGCGATACTTCGAGGATAGGGAATCCCCCACTTCACCCCACCCCCCCGCTTGCACACGGTGGGAACACCCGGCGCGGGACACGCGTGCGATGCGCGCTTTGCACACCTTTGTGTGTGTGTGTGCGCGCGAGCTGCACGATCGCCACGAGAGACGGAGATACTTGCGTGCCACTCGTGGGGGGATCGAGCCCGGGGGAGGGAGCCAACCGAGATAAAGTTAGATGCGAAGAGAGGAGGAAGGAGAGAGAGGAGAGAGAGAGAGGTGGAGAGACGTCCCCCGCGTTGTCACCACCGGCGGTCGTGCGCCTGAGCTTTTTCGACTTTCGACTTGTTGCATCCTACGGGAGCTTTCACTTTTGACGCGAGAGTTTGCCCTCTCCGGTGTGTACGCGGACAACGAATATTATATTTTGATATGTCGAGAGAAGTTTCGTAATATTCCTTTATCTTATATACTTATAGTGTATTTTAAATTTGAAGAAATAAATTATTTCAGTATATAATTTTATCTAATTTACGGTTAAAATTTTAAGAATTTTTAATAATGTACCTGGGAAATTCTCTGAAAAATTGCAATATTTTTCGTTTATATACCGTGAATAAGTTAAATATATCGTAAGATTTACGAAAAGACTTTAATTTTTTTAGATAAAATGAAATGTTTATAATAATATAAAATTTAATATGTTTTTCAGAGAAGCGTCCACCTATTTACTCCCGAGCACTCGATTCAAATGAAGAGTGAGCCACTAGAGCTTGCAATTATAGATGGTTCAATTTTTTATTTTAAATAACGAATCTTTTCATTTATATAGGTGTTTTTTTTTATTTTTCCGCTCATTTGTAGATCGCGAGCTTAAACTGAGAATGAACTCTAAATTTGAATTAGTGAATTGGTCCGCTAATTTACCAATTATCAGTTGGAATACATTTAACTAATTTTTATGGTACTTCACTATTGCTTCGTGTATTTAAGTAATTTTGAGAATTGCACTAATTTTTCATGCTTTTGAACTATTATTAGTTACTGCATTTCCGCATGCATTTCCCTCATTTTAATAGTGTCATTAATTTTTAATACATTTGACTATTATACTTAACGGATTGCAATTCATTATTTGTCAAACTAATTATCACTTCCTTTCCCTTATTGCATATCAATTTTCAGATATAGTTTTATCACTACTATAAAAAAAACTGCCTAGAGTGCTATAAAAGCAGGTTGAAAAAGAGTCCGATCGCGGGCAAGACATTAACAACACGCGAGTCGATTAACCCAGCAAAGGACGCGCGCCATCAGGAGCTTGCGGGCGGGAGAACAAGAAGAAACGGGCCGCAGGCTGCAGCGACGATGAAAGAGAGCCGGACGGCCGAAAGAGCACGTGCGGCGCGCGTTAGCACCCCACTCCGAGGAGGCCGCGCGATATCCCTGCGACGCGAAGAGGCGCGGCGGAAAAAGAGGTGGCCGGGGGAGGGGGAGAGCCCCGAGGTGTAGGAGTCGACGGCGGCGGCGGCGGCGCGGGCGGCGGAGGTGGAGGAAGAGCAGCCGCCGCGCGGGGGGTCGTCGCCGAAGGGGTGGGGCTCCCGCGGACCGCGACAAGGGATATCGCCCGCAGGGGAGGGAGGGAAAACGGACGGGAGAGAGAGAAAAACGGCGCGCGGGCGGGGGACGACGACTACGGGCCGCGCGAGATGAATGAACGAGAGTCGATGAACGGGTCGGCCAAGGGATACGAGAGGTCGCGAGGTGCTGGCGCAGCTTCGGTCAGGTGGTGAGCTTTTCTTTGCTGCGATTCAGGCTTGTTGCTCGGTTTTTTTTAAGTGGAGTCTTGGAGTGTGATGTACGATACTCTGTGTTTTTATGGTAGTTTTTGTATTTAGGTGTGGCTGATGCGATGAAAAAGTGTAATATTTTTCGAGTGAATACTACACATCCATATGTCTCTTTCATTGGATAAGGATAGTATCTCATAATTTATAACTGTACCCGCATCCTAGAATAAATTCAGTGTTATTTATACAAAATATTTCGTTTTATCGAAAAAATTAGTCTTACTTCACAAAAAATTACGGAGTTTTTTCACCTCAATACATTGCGAATTAGAATTTTTAGTTTAACTCTTTTCTTGTGCGCTTCATTATTTTAACGAAAAGTTAAGACGCGATTTTTATCACGAAATTAAAATAAGTTTTCGCGTAGACTGAGGTAATTGACGAAGGTAAGAATAGAAAGAAAACAAAGGCGAATGCGGCGAAGAAGAGAAACAAATTGAGCGCGAAGTGACGGATGTAAAGCTTAAACGAAGTTTTATTGAATTTTGCACGACCAGTGGGGCTCGATTACGTCAACTGCATTCCGTCAACTCGGATTTTCGATACCTCGCTGCTCCGCACGCTGTTTCGGAGTTTCACAATGCTAATTCCCGTACTGCCTCGCTATTAAAACTTTTCGTTTCATCGATACAACTTGTACGTCTATAGCGCCTGTACAGTCTATTTAAAGCTTTCTATATTACGCGCCTGCACTTTTATAACCAACTTTTTTTTTTCTATTATTCTGTTTTATTGGAAAAAAGTGTTATTTTTACATGTAAAAAGAGGTATGATATTAAAATATTTAAAAGAAAGTAAAGGCGCATAAATCAACGTAGAGGAAATTAATGTGAACTAGAGTATTACTGTAGGCGCGATGGGACTCGTGAAAGCACAACTTTCATTCAATTTGTGTAAAGTTTTCAATCACTTTAATAAATTTATATTTTTCCAATCTAAAAGAGACTCCAATTCTTTCAAATTCTAATCATTTTTAATGAAGAAGTACTTAGTAATAAATTCGAATAAATAAATTTTAATTACTAAACGTTTTTCCTAAATTCCAAACGTTACTAATAATAAAAGCGTACAAGAAATTCAAGCGCGACAAATACCCGTAGGTCAGTTAGCACCAATAAACGCGAAGAGACCTACACATACTCAGGAGCTTTGCAGTAAGTACCCGTTCGAGCACCTCGTGTGTACGATCACTCGGCTCTCCGCGCGGCTCCCCCACCCACGCTGCAAGCTCTAAAAAAAAAATTCGCGCGCACACGCTCTCCCTCTCTCTCTCATTCTCTCTCTCCACCGAAAATCCTCGCCCTGGCCAAGTACACCGCGGCGAGTGTGCCCCCCTCCTCCCCGGCGCGGCGCACGTGGGCCGCCGCCGCCTGTCATCACCCCCCAAACGGGAGCCTGAAATCTCTGCCTCTCCGCGGGTTCGCCGGCGTTTCCCACCCTCGGTCTCTCCTCTCTCTCTCTCCCTCTCTCTCGCGCGGGCTTCTCTCTCCTGTCATCTCCTCTCTCTCCCCCTTCTTTTCGCGGAGAAGCGGTCGAGCCTAGCCGGCGGTGGCCCGAGCCGAGAGCCGCCAGTCGAAGCGCCGAACGCTGCACCGGAGTCGGCGCCGCGCTGCGAAGGGCCCCCCCTACTACCGCCACCCCCTGAGTGCCTATTTTTTTTTTCTTTTTTTTTTGCAAACGCGCGGGAACGACAGGTCAAAATACCAACTGCTCTGTTGCTTCGATCGCGGGGGAGTGAGAGGGCTTTGGAAGCTTGAGCTTTGTACACGTGACTAATGTTGAAGGAGTGATTTTAGTGGAAATTTTGAATTTTTTCAATGGAACTAAGAATTTTGAATGTAAAATTTGAATTATATATTGGAAATAAAGAATTTAAGAATTTTATTTTTGATGCTAATGGAGACTGTATGTCCATTTTATTGGAAATCTATGTACTCAATTATTTCGTTGTATACACTTCGTTGTAAAATGAAATCCGTGATATTACTGCATGTGAATAAATCAATATAGTATTTTAATAGTCGAGTCTTTTAAATTTACAATATAGTATTTTAAAAGACTGAATCTACTGCAGTGCAATAAAATAATATACCTTTCTCAATAACAAACAAACAATTGTGTTAATTAATTTTTCTAACATTTAATATGATATAGTTACCAATTGCATTTCTTAATGAAACATAAGAATTTGATTAGTCACGATATATATCATTAGTTACAGGAATTTTTATTTTGAAAAAAAGTAGTTTAAAATATGTTTAATTATGTTTTTTAAGTTTCTTTATTGCAGCTTTCTAAATTATAATACACTTATTTCAAATAATTCGATAATAGCATATCAATATTTAATGTAATTCCATAATTATACTAGTACGTAATTAGTAATTAGATATTCATGAACTTGTATGCAATAAATAAGTCTTCCCAATAGTCGATCGAACGATACCTCTGAAACAAGGGATTTCATAAAAAATCAATCATGCCTCTTAACAAATAAATTGGAAAAGTTTTATTTTCGTACAGCCACGGCGTTGCGCAACTAATTACTCCAATAATCATCTCCGCGTCCAGTTATAATGGCTTCATATCGATTACCGTTAATTGAAGGCATTTCTATGTGTAATACCTATAAATTTTATTTTAAAAATACTTCAAACAATATTACTATTTTCACTTTTCTAAGTTAACTTTTGTACACTGAAAAAAAATTATTGTTACTAATGAAATCTTACTTGCTTCAAGTAACATTTACTTGAGTTAAAGTAATATTTACTTGAATCAACTGAAATTTACTTAAATCAAGTAAAATTTATTTAGTAACAGTAAGCTTTTTTTCAGTGTACTCGAGATAGTAGAACTGAGTAGTCTGTACTCTTTCTTTTCGAATAATCGACGCATTCACTCACTCACACGCGCACGCAAGTATACACACAACAGAAAATACATGCTCGAGTGGCTAAAGTTTTTGGTAATCACTATATAACGATCTACACCGCATTGAGAAATCGGAGCAAACTACAGCCGAGTAAAGTCAACCCGTAGACAGAAAAGGAAATTCAGAAACTAATTCGACTAGCAGGCGTAGGCGTAGAAATAGAGACGAAAAAAAGTGTATATAGCCATACCAAACTCTCGTGTGCCTGAATCACTCTTGAAACATATTGCGAGTTCGGTACAACATCGCGGCGAAAAAAGCAGCGGCTCGTGAACTGGGCTAAGTGCGTATCGCGCGCGCTCGCGCGCCAACGTTATCTAACCAGCGCGTATCCTCCTCCTGATAAACACACCGATTGCATGGGTACAATCTAATCCGAGCGAGCGAGTCTCCTCGGCCGAGCGACTGTCAGTGCGGCGCCCGACGCACAAAGCCAGCCTCGGCCGAGAGAGAGAGAGGCTCAACCTCGAGCCGCCAGCGCATCGGTCCCGTGACCGTCACAGCCCGCGGTCACTCGGCGTCACCGACCGAGCACTGCCACGCCGCGCGCGTCGAGCAACACCCAACGGCCGTATCGCGATCGCGCGGCATGTAGGACACACCGCGAGCGATTTTACGTGCACCCACGCGCCGCCGGATGCACTCTCGGTGCACACACAAGGGCTGCGTGCAGGGCCGGAGCGAGACGGAGAGATACTTAGCGCCCACCATGGAGGCCCGCCGGGGCGAGGAGTGGTGGCGGCGGCGGCGGCGGAGGTGGTGGTGGCGGTCGGGTGGTGGGTGCGCGCTCGCCCATCAGGAAGGAAGGAAGGGTGCTCTCTCCATCGCGGCTCTCTCGCCTCTCTGGCCCCCGCGGACGGGCATCCGAGAGAGGGAGAGAAGCGGAGCGAGCGAACGAGAGAGCGAGAGGAAGACAGACGGAGAGAGACTGCGAAAGCTGGGGTAGGGGGCACACACAGGGCCAAGGAGGGAAAGAGAGACGCGGCTTGCGCGCGCGAGAGAGAGTCTAGAAAAAGAAGGGAGCCCCCACGAGCACGTCGCTCTCCCAGTGCATCGGGGATCCCCCAAGTTTCGTCCGCGACCCCGAGGAGGGAGGCTCGCGCCTTCCCTGCCCGCGCGTGCAGAGAGAGAGAGAGGAAGACGGAGAGGAGAGAGAGACGGGGGGTATATATACCCGAGGCAGCCTCTGGCACAGGCGGGAGGTGCAGCCCGGAGTCGGCGGACGGAGGCAGCGGCGGGTGTCTTTCTCACCTGGTGGCGTGTGTGCAGTGCGGCGATCTCGCTCTCTTTCTCTCGGTGAGTGCGCGCGGCGCAGGCCTCACATTTAGGCACCTTCGAGAACCCACCTGGAGGATGCGGGCTATTTTCGGCGGGTCGGTGGAGGTGCGCGCTCCGGGGACTCCTCCGCGTGAGTCGCCGAGCGGAGCGAAGCTGCCGCCGCGGTGCCTCGGCCCTGCACAACGGTGTCGCGCGCGCGGACGACGGTTGGACGCGCGCGCGCGAGCGAGAGAGAGCGAGAGCGCCCCGAGAGCGAGCGAGAGAGAGAGAGACGAGGAGAGCGAGCGGGAGCCGACTGCGCATGCCCCGGTTTCGTGTGGAACATGGCCGACTGGCTGTTGTGCCGAGGTACCGTTCGCCGACGACTTATAGCGCGTCCTCGCTCGAGCTCCTTTTCGAGGAGGCGCGACGTCGGCCGCTCTCCTGGTACTGCGAGCCGCTTGATTTCGGGCCGGAGCGACGGTGAGGATGCTGGTGGATTCGGGGGGGGCGAAGATCAGCTGCGTTGCTCCGGATTGATTAATGAATTCGGCGATGCACTTGCAGGCGCACGCACTCGGTGCATATGGTTTTTACTGGAATTTTACGAGCGGGTCGAAGTCGGCACTCGATGATGAAATGCGATTGGATGCGCCGTGTGGGATTGTCGAGGCTCGATTGCGTCGTCGTTATCGAAATTAAGGGAGTGATAACGAGCACGGCTACTGCACTGTGTTTCATCGATTAGTTATTTATTTTTTCGCTTGATGCATTACTTGGTCATCCAGCTATTTTTAAAGCGAATCCGCATTGTCGGATAAGCAAACTGCATGGAAAATGCTGTGAACATCATTTAGTATCAATTTTTGTTTTTGTATAGGTAGATAATAATTTGTTGTACCATCTCGAGAATAACTTTGAACGAGTAAAGATCGTTTTATTGTAAATATTTGACGGAAACAGATGGGTAGACATACTTAAGAGATAAGCGAAACGTTTCTTAATTTCTTGCTTGCTTGTTCGATATCTTTAATGACGACACTTTCAGGAAATTTCTGAGCCTTGGTCATTAGGCTCGGGTAATTATACAGTGTTTGCGCTCTTAAACTTCATAGGCTGTGCAATAAATCTACTTACGATATTCACATTAAAAGTACTTAAGGGATTTAATAAGTAATCAAGAATTTTGGTTGTTTAATACGGACCGTTAAAAGGGCATTTTCATTGAATACTTCAAAACTGAACTGTTGAATATATAAGAATACCGTGGTGAGCCTAATATCGTCGCAAATTAACTGTGAACTTTGTATTTTCTATACAAAGTAAGATCGATAATCTGATCAGATATTGATAATCCGATCTAATCTAAAATCAATTAAAAATTAATTAAGATTAGAAATAAATTAATATTGATTTAAAAGAACTCCTTTTAATTTTCAATTAATAATTCTAAATAAGTGTTCAAACTAAAATAAATTTATTTTTATAACGTAAAATAACTTTTAAAAAATCCATAAACTATACAAATAAATGTTTTATAACAGAACGACAGAAATAATGCTCGCACTGATAACGCAAAACCAGAATAATTCGAAAGAGAAAATTGAACACTTATTATTTTTGGTTCAACTTTTCTTACACTTTCTATATAAATATAATTCTTATACTTTCTCTACAAAATACTTCAAATCTATATATGTATATATTTTTGCTCCAAAACACATTTAGTTTATTCATTATAATTTGTTGCGAGTATTTGTCATCTACACATTCGAGCGTACTTATTTTGTCATTAAAAATGCAATTTTATTCAGAAAAAAATGGATCTATTCATTTGTATTTTCAATCTGTATTTTGCACACACAGTTCGTTGCGGCGGCGTTATGCTGGATGTAATCAGTTCTATACATGCGAGAGAATAGCTGAAGAGATGTATACGAGAGAGAACAAGCATTACGTAAAATCATTTTATCGATTTTCCTCGTGAAAAAAAAACTCACATCCGACGTCACTACACGGAGGCCAATTCTCGATGGTGAGAAGAGAGTGTGTTATATGTTATATTCAATGTACTAAATGTTCGTGCTTAAAGCGATTTCTTTAAGTGGGTAGAGTAATTACGTAGAAGGTTAATTTTCAATATGACGTCGAAATTCTGTTGTTTAATACTCCGAAATACTTTTTAGATTATTGACTATTTTTTTATTTTGTTAAGAATTGTTTAACTGAAATCATGAATCGGGAGCGATACTTTATTTTTTCTATTCAAGATAAATGGAAAATTACTGATACTTGGCTTACTTTACATCGATAAAAATTTGTCACATTTATTAAAATGAAGGCTAGTAGAAAATGAGGCGTTGCAGTTCTAGAAATTAAATAGTGCACAATAAAAGGTGGGAGGTGAAGTTTTTACTCTTTTTTTAAAAAAATTAAAATGTCTCTTAGCATAAATAAATTAATAATATCGAAATAAACACTTAAAAAATAATAAATACTAACAATTATTAATAACCGTTCAAAAATTTAAAAATTAATAATAACACGTAAGATTTACGTAAGAATAATTCAGGAAACAAGTTTAAAATAAATGTTCATTTAACAAGAGAAAAAAGAAAAGATAACAAAAACATTAAAAATGTATGAGAAAATATCTGAATCACAACAAACTTAATTTATTATTTGTATGAAATTTTGTAAGTCCTTTTTTATAAAAATTTTAGTATTTACAAAAATAGGTCAACAATGTAAAATACATTGAGGTGTTGAATTAGTCAATGAATCCTTGTATTCAATAAACAACGTCTTTATACTGGCTCATTGACCTATTAAACTCCGAGACAAAATAATAACGTCAACAGACCCATATGATTTTACCTAAACAAGAAATGCATAATTGCATCGTCATCGACAAAAGATTAACAATAACAAATAAAAATGACGCTTTAATTTTGCAATTAATGAGTTTACTCTAAATACACGGTACTGTTTAGCATCGACGCGTTTATTTTAAACCTCTCCTCGTAAACTGCATAAACAAACATACTAAAAATTTATTTTAAAACAGCGCGCGAACAAAAATAGATGTGACCCTAAAGTTTCTCGATCCGATTAAAAGACCGCGGTAATAATCGAAAGACGAGCTCAACAGGTTCTCATCATATCGAGCCTGACATTGAAGGGGGTTTAGTCATCGAATTATCCGTCCAATTGCGCGTCTAAAACGGGCACACGTCGCCGCCACTCTAAAAGTCTCAGCGCTCGAGAAACTTTCTCCCCTCGCACCTTTCGCGATTTCAATATTTTCAAGCCGCGAACGAAAATATTTTTTTTCCCGTTGCACCGTATATTACAATCGATCAGAGAGGCACACGGCATTACCGGACGAAGGCGAACGAATGACCAAACCGCAGTTTTAGTGGACATCTATACGGGCGACTCGTCAGCCCGTCGTCCAGCTGTCAAACGAACTGATACCTGCGGTTTCACGTCCGCGGGAAATTCCAAGTCGATCGCTAACTGCTGACGCACACGACGCGTACCTACAAACGAGCCGAGCGTGTACGTGAGCTGAGGCCGCGTCGGCCATCACGAGACGCGCGCATTACTCAGCCTCGTGATTGCCCTCGTTACGCTACTTATTTTCACCGAGTTGGACGTTCTTTTTCTTTATGTCAGACTCGACGAACGAAATGTTGCATCAGCATGTAGACGACTTGACCGATAAAGATCGAGCGATGTGTTGCAAAGAAATTTGGAGAAAGAAAGTAGTCTCGTGCGTTTCGGAGCAGAGCGAGCGTAAAAGGGGCGGAAGAGCCAACGAGGCACAAGCGACGCTAAGCAATCCCTGATACCAATAATCCCGATTCAGAGAAATACGAGAGCACCAGCGTAAGGTCGTTTTCGCTGACAGCCCGTACACCTTGATCGAAGTGTGTACGATTTAGCAGCCGACGAGCTAAGCGACCAAAGCGGCGTTTGCGGGTAAAATTCCACTGAAAAACGCGTCGATCGAACTCATAATACGGCAGCTCGAGCGAGCTCGAGAAACCGACGCCATACTTGTGTAAAGCGTCGTTTAATTGCAGCGGCGATTCGGGGCCTCGGGAGAAATCGACCGACGCAACGCGAGAACTAGTTTTTTTTTTATCATTTTCTCTCTCTCTCGCGGGTATGTAACAGCGAGACACGCGAAGAATTCCGAGGGTGGAGAAGCGAGTCGAATCGAGCGCGCGCGTACACACGAGGAGGCCGCCGCGCGTTGCGTAACTGCACCCCAAGGCGAGGCTCCGGTCGAACGGCCCGGACACGAGTGCGATACCCGCGGCTGCGTCGCTCCCGCGCGAGCCGACGGCTAGCCCCCCGCACGGGGCTGTTGTTTACACCCCCACCTCGCAAAACGTACCCGCGGAGCGGGCAGCTGCGAGAGAAGGAACGCGGAATACGGAGGGGCCTCGCTCCCTCTCTTTCTCTCTCTCTCTCTCTCGATCTCTTCCCCCCGTGCGTGCGGCGGCGAGGAAGGCGCCCGCGCTGGCTGCAGCCAGCGGCGGCACACGAGAGAGCAGGCCAAGCCGCCACCACCACGCAATTTCCAACCCCACCAGATCGCCGTGCGTCTCTCTCTCTCCCGCTCGCCGTCTCTCTTCGCTTCTCCTTCTCAACCACTGCGCCGCGGCGTCCGCACCTCCGCCGCGCGCGCGATTCTTCGGCGTGTGCTCGCCTCGCGCACCACCACCACGCGCCACCCCACCAGAGGTGCGCACCTCTACTCTCCGCGGCCACCGGGCCGCCGACGCTTCTCCCGTGTCGCGTGCCGCCGCCGCCGTGTCAAAAGGCGCGAGGCCGCCCGCGGAGGAGAGCCTCCCGAGGCGGCCGCGCCCGCCTTTTTTCCTAACCTCTGCTCCACGTTACACCGCGAAGCTTCTGGAACGCACTTACCTGGTACAAGCAGCCAAGAGCCGTGGGTGCGATCCTCCGAGGATGCCTCTGCGGGCTGTGCGTCGTCGTCGTCGTCTTGGGGCCTCCGCTCGTCGCCGGGGAGAGAAAGCGACGAGGCTGCGTGTGACTCGTGCTCTCGGCGGAGTTGCGCAGCACACTAGGACGTCGAGGCGACCGCCGCGGCGCCAGCAGCCGAGACCACTGGCGGCTGAGACTTTCTCATTTCTCCGCGCACGAGGCGCTCCTCTTTTCACTCCGTCTGTCTTTATCGCGCGCCGCGCACGCACTGGCCTCTCTGTATATAAGAGTGTACGGCCCGCGTAAGTACGTCGGCGATGTCAACGCTCGCGTGTTGGAACGGCACTATCGTATGTATCACGACTCACGAGTAATACACACGCACTCGGGAAGTGTTTCGTACGTTTTTTTTTCTTTCTGCTCTTTTTTAAAGGAAAAAAGAAATTGTCGCGCGGGGCTTGTTGCGTGCGGCACGTGTGGCGCGCGCGTGTATGTATGTGGCCAGCACACAGCAACGTGAACCCCTTCCGCACGTCCCCCCGAGGACGATTCTCCTTGCACTTTTCTCGTCGGCGCGCCGAGCGTGTACCAACTGTACACGTCCGTAGCGCTGGCTCGTCTGATCGGCTTATTGCGCTTGCCGCGCGCGCGCTACGCTCACAGCTCTCGCACTGGCTGCGGTCGTAGTGTCGAGTCGGACTAGCGCCCTCTCGCTCTCTCGTTCGCCTAACGGTACCTGCGCTCGGCTTCTCCGTTCCGAGCTTCCCGCTTTTTATTGCTAACCCCTTTTTTTCGTACTTTTTTCAGGCTTTTCGGCTTGTTTCTCAGAGAATCAACCAGTGTTAGATTTAAAATTTTTTTTTATTTTTATTTAGGAGGAATTGCAAGGTCGCATATGCGCTATTCTGAAGTATGTATATATTATATATACATAGGTGTTGTGCGTTAATAATTATCGATTCGAACCTATAATTACCTGCGGCCGATACGTCAAAAAGAGAAAGAGAGGAGCATGCGCACTCGAATTAGTCGAATTGAAATTTCGTAAAACGAGTCGGAGTACTAGTGTGTACTTCCAAGTCTGTATTACGAACATGCCTGCTATCTCTTCCTGAGCGGTGCGTCGCTCTTCCTCTCCCTTTCTCTCTCGGGCCCCGTTTTTCGGGTTCGTCGGCCCCGTGTGCGCGAGATTAAAAAGGAAAAAAAAGAGGGAGAGAGAGAGAGAAAGACGAGACGGCCACGCACCAGCGGCTTTTCGACGATTTCTGCGGCTTCGCGGTGCGCTACGTGAGTCGTGGAGCACGCACCAGCTGGAGCGACCTCCCTCCCCCTCGCCCTTTTTGCCACCACTCCAAAACTCCATCGCCGACGATCGAGCGGTCGATAATCGAAGTGTCTCGAATTTTCAATTCGATAATTCTCGATTAGAGAATCAAATTGTGGTGGGAAAATTCAAATTTTCATGTTTTATTATTTGAAGAAAGAAATTTTAGTTTTCCCAGAGATTAAATTAATTAATTAATCATTTCACTTTAAAAATATTAAAGTGAAATGCTTGTTTGAAGTTATTTTGAAGTATCTTGAAAGTATCTTAATAAGTTTTGAAGTTATTTTGAAGTTCAAGAAACTTTGATTTCACTATTTGAAAATATCTAATTGTATAAAAGATTATCTAATGCAATTCCTCGTTTAAATTTGTCCAACAATTATATAAAGTTTTGTTTTTCTGATGATTTTTTTTAATGTTTTAAATCACATTTTCTGATGACCAATTGTTAAACACAATAGAAAGTTTCCAGAAGTTCCCATCACACCTGCTGTGAACAAATACAATGGATAACTTGACAACGCAAAGAGAATTCTTTCTAGAATTATTAACATACATAAATTAAGAGAATTTAACGCAAAAAATTATGCACACGACACATACATATTTGAGGTGCATTATATTTTAAATCAAATTTTGTTCTTAATAAGTGGTTCACAAATACTAGATTGCATAAAAAGTGAATTTGACATCAATATCGGTATGTATTTTCTACATTCGACATTGAAATCAAGAAATTTGATTCAATACACATCAAAGCTCATTCTTAAGGAATTTATGGTTCTGAAAATGAATTTTGAAAAAAGAATTCAGTTCATAACATTTTTCAATTGATTTTTAATTTTTATTAATTTAAAATTAAATATAATATGTAAGATTAATTTATTGTAGTTGGTAAAATACATTATCTTATACTTTCAAGCATGAAGATTTTAATCACAAATTTTGTATTAACCAAATGCTGTTTAGTTATTACCACATATTATTTCTACTAAATTTATGTAGTATGACAATTTTTTATCATATGTATGTATGAATAATTTACTTTTATGATTTTATAAAACACTGATTGAAATATTATGTGTAGAATATTTTAGTTATATTTTCCCTAATATTGTAAATTGATTGATACAAGTAATAATACAATATGTTGAACGAAATAAAAATTTAATATTTATACCCTGTTTATTTGTGTGTTAATATTTCAAATTAAATTTCAAATAATTTCTTTTAGTTTATTACTGCTACCTAGTACTGATAAAAATAAATGCACAAAAAATAAATCTTTACATTATAAGCAATAACAAGAAATTGCTGTGCATTCAAATGTATTGCTTTTAAACAGATTACTTTTGATGGAATTCTTTGCACATATTTTGAATTATAATAAGAATTCACATTTTGCACTTATTCATAAAAAGCAATTCATCATTGGCTCTAAAAACGAGCTTGTACTTATTCATATCACGTCATTGTAAATAACGTAATGTTAAATACTCAACAACGATCGCACTCAAGAGAGCCCTCAAATAAACAATTGTCTTTGCAGCTGAATCATATGGTGAGTAATACTAATTTCTTAAGCAAACAATCAAAAAATAAAAATTTCATACTCCTTTATCTTTTAAAGAATTTTTTTATAAAAAGTTACTATTTAGTACAATCATAATTACTATAAATTTTCGAAAAATAATTTCATTCCCTTGAAAATATTCTTGCTGATCATACATTTGTACTTTTGTAACAGAAGAGCTGGAATTTATTCTTGCACAATTTAAGCAGCTCATGATATAAGATAATTTTACTGACAGATCATTTTTTGTCATAATTCTTTAACTAAATTAATTTGGTATAGTAAATGTTTCTCTACACAAGTATTTCAAGACAATTTATCAAATCATTAAAATTTTAATTTGAATTTACTATTATTTCATTGCATAGTTATTGTCAAATATTTTACTACTTTTATAAATATAATCGTATCGTTTTATAAATAAATCGTTTATTGAATAATTAAAGACTAAAACCATTTAAAATTATTTTTGATGAAACTTAATAATTCTATTTTCAAATTTATTTAACGTAAGCAATTTCTTATTTTGTGATAATTTTAATTTTAATAACTAATTATTTTTAATCTAAGACAAATGAAATTTTTTTTCAGACTCTTGCAGTCAAACAGGCACACAACAAAATACACTTACACACATAGTGTCAATAATGGTACCATTCTACAATCACAGACATCAATAAAGAAATTCAGTTCTTTGTAGACGTTCCATATGAAGCGAGAACAAAAGTTTGTTGTTCTCATAGTAGTAAGGATTGTCTCTAGCACTCAAATCTGGTCTGTAATCTATTGAGTAGTTACTTTGGCTAAAGTTAGAGCCATCGCAAGACGAAGAACCTTGAGATGGTTCTGAATGATTTGGAGATGGAGCAAAATTTGGGTTGTTCCAATTTGGTTCCAGACGTTCGGGCGAGCCTTCTGCACCTTGTACTCCTGACATGTTGTTAATATGGAGGTTATTTATCCTCTTACTCAAGGGCATGAATTCACCACTTTCCTCCTCCATGTCTCGACCACGTTTTCTGTTAAATAAAACAAGACTAGTTAAGAAAATATCTAAGGTATATTCACTGAATTCCCTTACTTAATAAATATTATGTTATCAAATAGACTTTTTTTCTTCAGACTTAAAGAAAATGGTAACAGCTATCGCAATACAATAGTAAATAAATAATACTTGAACAAAATTGATATGAAAATTATTAATGTCGCTGCCTATTGCGAAATCAATAAAATATTTATAATCCCGATAAAAATGTTGCAACATCATATGCGATGATTTTTAAATATTTGAAGTTTAAAAAGTCATGATACAACAAATCAGCTGTTATGTCAGCCTACCAACAGGATCCACCTTGTCACTCTGCAAGAAATTTAGTGCTCCTCTCCGAAAACAACGATCGCCCATAAAAATCAAGGCTCGCCAATAAATATCGTCCCTTCCCGTCGACCACCAAGCTGGAACTATGGAAAAGCTGAAGCATGTGTCCCTTTGTTCTCGCACCGATAAGAGCTCGTACGGGCCGCACGGGCATACGCCTCTTTACGGGCGAAGCTCATCGAGCCTGCTCGGTGTGCCAATAAACAAGCTAACAAGCACTAACCTGTTGGCCTGTGTCATTTTCACGAAGTGGAAGGGAATTTTGAGACGGTGCGGGGCTCCGTCGCCGGGTCAGTCCAGCCTCTAGATCTGTCCAGCGGTCATCACGCAGCCCTTGATTTGGCCGATCCTGAGCTGCTGCGGGGGCCACTTTTAAAAGGACAGTAGTGCAGTGCACTGTTGTTGTTGCTCGCTGCTGCGCTGCGCGTGCACTACTCGGCGGCCGACTTTCACGCACACGACGGGCGCAGCATTAAGGTATACCTATAGCGGAGCGGCGAAGGCGGCTGCCCTTGTGCAGTCTGCCTCGGATGCGCACGCGCGGACTAGCATCTGCTACGGTAGCTATATCTGTATATATCTGCTAGGCTGCGTCCTGCGTTATATGCGTATTATGAGCGAACCGTGCGTTTCTCGCTCGGGCTCGGCTTCCTTTCTTTTTCTCGCACGAGTCCGGACTCCAGATCGGCGATATGCGCCGTAGCTGTATGCCTGAGAGTGTAGCTGTGGGAATAAACTTTGGTGTGTATATGTACGGCACGGCTCGTTGCTCCGGGCTGTGGAATGCCTCGAGGTTTCTTCAGTAGGTCTTTCGGATTTGTGCTGCTCCGATATTTTCGGAGTGTCTGCTAGGAGAATTTCTGGGGAAGGGGCTGAATTTTGTCTAAATGTAAAAATATACTGAATGAACTGTCTTTTATTTAGACGAAAAGTTCCAAATTAATTGTTTTTTTTTTGTCAGTTTTAGATAGATTATTTTGACTTATGGCACAATTAAACAGTTGAATTATCATATTTGCAAAGAAATAATTTATTCTTAAAAATTAATAGATTATATTCTACTTCTTATAATATATTTTGATTTTGATGTTTCAAAGCTTACGTTATTATCTGCAGTCTTATCATTATAAGCAAAGATAAAAGACAAAGAAAAGAATTTTAAACTTCAGTAAAATATAATAAAAGTTACAGATATAATTTTATAAATTTCTTATTGTTCTTAATAATAAAAAATTGTATTTCTAATATAAATTAATGTTATAAAATTTATGCTTACAGCATCAAATAAATAAATGCTATTTTATCAACGAAACCGAAAAATTACCATCCCGATGTAAATAAATTTGAATTTCGCTCATTAGGTATATAACGTATGGTATATTACTATCAATCGGTATTAAGTGCATAGTTTTCTACATTACCTACCAACGTGCAGCGAGCGGCTTTGTGACGAAGTTCATGACAATCGAAGCTCGAATTCACAAGATGGCGGCATGTGTACGCTGATCAAGCGTCTACCAAGTTGTCAAGGAGATTTGAAGTGTTCAGGAAACGAGAAATGCATAATTGTTTATTGAATATTAAGTGAAAACTGTAAAAGCGTTACCAATTAATAATTCAGTACTTGGCACAACGAAATATTAAGTACATGTTAGTGTGAAAGGAATATTTCATCTTTGAGTTCTCTTTGAGGTAAGTTTGTTGAAAAAAGCGTACCACAGAGCTCGTATATAATATTAATATTATTTTACAGAAGTATTGATAAAATAGAAGATTTTTAATGATCAGTCTTCATCAAATAGTAAGTTTGCCTTACTTGGAAATATTAAATACCTCAATGAATATTTGAGGTTGGTTAATATCTGCTGCAGACTGCAATACGTGCATTTGTTGAAGACGGCCTACACTCAGAGTTTGTAAGTAATTTACAATTATTTATTATTCACGATATAAAATCTTAAAAACATGATGAAATGCAACTTTTATCACTGTGCTTTGAATGCACATGCACATTTTACGATTGTATTTGTGTATATATAGATATAATTTATAGATAATTTAATAATTTATGTATAACAACTATTGATTCAGAATGGGTTATATCTTACACATTTTTAAAGTGATTGTATACTTCATCTTTTGTTCAACAGAAAATACTACGATTTATTAAATC
Organism: Eurytoma adleriae; assembly: GCA_900480045.1. Classification (NCBI taxonomy): domain Eukaryota; kingdom Metazoa; phylum Arthropoda; class Insecta; order Hymenoptera; family Eurytomidae; genus Eurytoma; species Eurytoma adleriae. Next base: position 380 of record UXGC01001708.1, on the reverse strand, counting down.
AATTAATCAATTGTTTTAAGAACTTTATCCAAAGATAAATTGAATAAAAAGGAAAAAATAAAACAGATGAATGCATATTTCCGATTAACAAAAATATTAACGTCGACCGTAGATTGTCGATAATAAAGAGATTGGATTGAACGAATTAACCGTATATAGTGTGAGACCGTGAGCCCAGATGATATAACGACGATCCACGATATCACATAAAAACGTAATCGTTTAGAATTCTGCGCGTTAAAATATAAGGGGAGAGGGGTTCTTTTTTTCTTTATTTTTTTTATTTATTTATTTATTTTTTTTCCTATAGAAGTGTTGTGTGCACCCCCTCACAGAATGCTTGTTACGGCACCTGTGCAGGACGTGCACACATCACCACT
>UXGC01001707.1:0-18218 GCA_900480045.1 Eurytoma adleriae | reverse complement strand
TTTTTAGATATACGTCATTTTAACATTTATTGACCAGAAATTCTGCCCAGAATATGGTCAATTTTCTACCAGGGATTCTAGTGGAGTGACAAATTACTTTTTCAGAAAAAATTGATCCATACTCGAAGTTTGATTGGCATGGTTATCACTCGCATCGAGTGGTTTTTTACTCTTTCCTATTTTGAGAGAAATCGGCTGGAGTTAAAATTCACTCTTTTAAAGTTAATTCATTCAGAGAGGCAAATTTGACTCTAGTAAAGTGAAAGAATCACTCCACCCAAATAGAATGACTTAGTTTGATTCTTAAACACTTTCGTCGTGCCATCGTCTTTTTAAGAGAAATTTTGTTCTTTACTCTATTTAAAAAAACAAGAAAAGAAACATAAAATTCATATCAAAGTGTTTTAAATTTTAGCGCCAATCAACCGGATGCTGAACCATTATTCAATCAAATCTCTTTTTCAAGACTTCACAACATCCTACCATCGTTTCTTAAGGGAATATTTTAACTTTTATTCGAAGCAAACATTTTTAAAATTTTTCACCTCTATCTTATTGTAATAAACTATCTTTTGTACAAATAAAAAATATTTTTATTCCATTTTTACGATGTAGATCATCTCAACGGATTTTCGTCCTGAAACTTTAACTCCCCTCCCCTCGCAGAATCCGAAATATCGCAGCCTCGTTAATATTTCACAGTAATTTCAGCGGAGCACACATCCAGCATGCGTAATCCGCATTAACGACTTCAGTGTTAGCGGGAACTCGTCGCGAAGCTCATGAGGTAATAATGGAGGTGGAGCAATTGTTGACGGGAGAGCGAGCATTTTTAGCTCGATTTAATATCCCGTTTGCTTGTTCGCCCGCGGAATATTGACGATTTTATCCCAGCTTCGATTATTCACTCATCCGAGTTTTATCCAACGCTTTTCCATCATTTCGCGCCGATCGATCGATTCGCGGCTTATTATAAATATTTTTCCGCGTTTTACTCGCGTCGACTTCGCTTATCGCGTAATAAAGCAGTTCGATTGTTGTAAATTTAATATTCGACGCAAATTTAAAAAAAAAAAAAAAAAAGTGGAGCTAAATTAGTATTCAAATGCGACAATTGAATTTTATCCCCCTAAACAGCGCACCCGCCTGGAGGAGCCATAAAAAAGGGCCGGTAATCCAAGCTAATTTAAGTCAGCCGGCAATTTACAATTCGCACTAAATTTCCAAGATTAAAACCAGCGCCGAGAGTAAAACATTCCGCTCCGCGCGATATCGCCCTCCCCGAAGAAAGTCGGATAAAAAAAAAATTGGGGAGGAAGGGTCGAGAAAAGCCGGATATATCCTTTAAAAAAAGAAAAGAAAAAAAAAAAGTTATTTAAAACGGCAATCCTGAAGAGCTGGCGGGCACAATGGCCGATCGTCTGGCTCAGCGGAAAAAAAGCTCGCTCCCTGCCTTCTTTTTTTTTTCTAAAAGCAAGAGATCCAAGCGAGATTAAAGCGGCGCACAATAGCCCCGGGGGTCGGGGAGAGGGGAAGAGGCTCGCGGCGGCGAATTGGTCGGAATCGTCGCGGCCTTATTGCGCGAGGAGTAGTAACGTCGCGCGGCTGCCCGGCCGCGCCCCGGAGAACCTCGGCCGATTTCGCGCCTGTCGAGTGGACGTTTATTACCGCCTCCGGAGGATTTCCATGCCGGTATGATTTTTTACGTTTGCTCGCCTGTTTTTTAGCGGGGGGTTAGTTTTTTTTCGGTGGGAAAGTTGGAGAGATTCAATTTGAGTTTATGGACGTGCTACTCTCTAAAGTTGAATCAGTGAACGTTAGTGAAATTCGTTAAAAATTTGTGGAGCGTGTTCTTTACTAATTATCATTTAGTGGAACACGTTTCACTATATTTTAGTTTATTTTACTAATTATTAGTAGTATTTCACTGATTCAACTTTAGAGGGTGAACTGAATTTATCGAATGAGGAATGACAAAAATGCTGATTTATATATGCATCTGTAAGAACTATAAGGATGACAAATGATTTTTTTAAAGAAGAGCACTTACTGCATTATTAATTATTATTTAGTCAATAATTAATAGATATCTTAAGGCTATAAGGATCTGAAAGGAAAGGCGTACAAAATTGGGGTAAAAACGCATGTCTGACTATACTCGACTATTACTACTTCGAATTATTAAACAGCCCTCTTTTAATGCCGAATGGTACTATTCAATACTAATTGGTACTTCAACTTTCACATGTTTATTTTGTAGCTGTAGTAAAGGTCTACAAGGTCATTGTTTTTTTCTAATTGATAACTGTATTTAAAAATTTATTGTCAAAAAAGAGAAAATAAGCATATCCTCTGATTTTCTTGCTCGATATTAATTGAAAACCTAAAAAGCTGACAGTGGCGCACTAAAGCTCGATTTTTCTACTTATTTTATCAAATTTCATCCTTGTTATTTCTTGAATTTTCCTACGAGTCCCTATACTAATTTTTTTATTTTAATTTTATATTTTTCTTCTATACAACAACAAGGATATTGTACATTTTTCTTCTTTTCCTTAATTATACAAAGTAACTGCTAATCCTTAGCCAGACTCCTTAAAAAAATCTCATGTACATTCTATTACATTCTATTTTATAAAGTATTTTTCATACCCTAAAGACCGTGTATCCAACAATAAGTAAATAAAATAAATAACCGGAAAAAAATAGAACGAAAGTTCCAAATAAAATCGCACAGCTATAAACTTGAAACATAAAGCCGTCCAAAAATACCATTTATCGATCTGAGAGCTCCAGTAGCAAATCTACGACCCTTAAACACCGCTCCTCTCGTGGGCGCGCACAGAGTGTACACCCCCCCCCAAAAGCCATCCAGTGCCTTTGAAACCCCCTTCCCCCCCAAGTGTCCACTATCTCCCGACAATTAACTCTTTAAAACAAGCCCGAACTCCGCGGCGCTCGGTTGTTTAGCCAAGGCGGGGGTGCAAAAATCGCTCCCGGGAGAGCCGGGGCGTCCCGGGAGCGAACAAACGACGGCCCCCTTTGACTCGCTTCCGCGTGCGTGGATCCGGCGGCGAGCGTCTGGGCGGTGCCACCGCAACGTATCTGCAGTACACGCGGCTACCGTTGCGCATGCACAAACACGCGGCGCGCCTCGCGCTTTGTCTCTCCCGCGGCTGTTTTTCTTTTTTTTTTCTTTGCCTCTCCTTTGGCAGCCTCTCAAACGGTGGTCGGCTCCACCCCCTCCCCCCGCGACGACGACGTCGACTTCAGGTAGGCCGTTTTTTTCTTGGCACGCGCGGGCACAGTTGGCCGGACGAAAGGAGGCAAATATGTCAGCGATGGTTTCTCCTCCTGCGCGACGTTTTTCTTTTTTTTTTTTCGAGCGGGGGTGGAGGTTTGGCACCGGGGAGTAATAATAATGCGGCGGCTTTTATTTGGCGCGACGGGGGTCGTAGTAATGAGAAAAGTGGAAATTAAAAAGTGCCGGGGCGAAGTTTGATCCTTCAAAGTTTTGATTAATTTGCGAGGAGTGGGTTACCGATGTTGCCAGACCTCAACCTCAAAGGCAACCTCATCTCGCGCGTCATACATTTATTTATTTTTCCTGGAGGATATGCGTGGGGTTGTAAATTAAAATTTTAGGGAAGCCGAAGAGTAATTAATTGTTTATTTATTTAATTGAAATTTGTTGCAGTTATTTATGTACACAAATATAAAGGAAAGGAGAAAAGTTCATATTTAATAACATTGTTTACATGAAAATTTTAATAATAAAACGTATTAATTTATTCTGAATAATTTATTATGAAATGTTGATGTTATGATGTTCGTTTTGCAATTTAATCTAAATTAATGTACTTCATGTCTCGCTTAAGTAATAAAATGTTTTTTGCAAATTTAATATCTGACTGAATAATGATTTTACAATTTTGTAACAATTAAACGACTGTGTGACACTTGAAATTTCCAATATTTTTCAATTAGGTATACAAATACAGTTTTCAATGAAATCAGTGTTGACTAAACGTACATAAACATCTTTGATAGAAAAATATACATCTTTTGTTCAATTTATGGTTAATTTTTTCAAAGAGATAATAATATCTAAAAATTTGAACAACTTAAATTGATACTAGTCTCCAATTCATTTTTATCACGAACGTTCCAATCACGTTGAAAAATACAAACGTAATCTAACGTAAACAAAATCATAACGTCAATTTATTTAAAAAAAAGTTGAAGAATCATACTGAAATATTAACAGAGACTGAGTGGAAAAATAAATTGGCCAACACGTGCGAAGAAACTTGGGGGAAAAGGTAACAACACGTTACTAACACCGGGGGCGACCTACACCTGGCGCCAGCACGCGTCCATCTGGGCCATTGATTTTTAATTCGTAAATTCTTCATTGACCTCGAAAAGGCAAAAGGCTCCGCCGGCGCTTGCCGTCTCTCTTTCTCTCTCGCTCGCCGCGAAGGATTCGCCGTAAAGCGACGAGAATAAACGCGCCGTTAAATTAATCCCGAGCAGCCGGGCGCGCGTCACGTCCGCGCCATCATCAGCGCTGCTGCGCCACGGGGAAAGCATAGGTTAGAAAAGTGAAAAATTTTTTTAAATTCCATTAAAAATGTCTCATAGAATATTGAAAAATGTTTATTAATAATAACATCGTGGATTAGAGTGCATTAATCCTAGCTTTAGGGAAAAATCGTGCGAAATGAAGGTCGAACCTAAGGTACAATCGTAAATGTTTGAGGAGGTGCATAGGTCTGCCAGCAGAACATTTAACTGAAAAAAGAAAAATGCAAGATGACTATTTTTCAATACTCTATCAAAGTTACATAATGAAATTTTTTGTGTTATTTTGTCGTATTTCCTGAGTGCGGGGAAGAAAGATTCCAGCCGAACCTTAGGTACGAGGTTGAAAATTAGAGAAGCACAGGTTCCCCGACTTGGAACTTCGATGAAGCAAGGGGGAGGGGGGCATTGATAATTTCTCAGGGCGGATTGTGGGCAAAAAGTCGTGCAATTAAGCGCGATAAGTTGGGGCTTTTTCGCTCGCTGAATAGATCGTATCGTGGCGCGTTAATTCGATTATGTTAATTTGCGGTGGTAACTCCCGGCGGCGGATCGTCGCTGAGCAAACTTCGCCCGCGAGCTTTTCTATGGCTGTATAACTGTGTTGCTTTTGTAATGATAAATCAATGTTTGGTCTTCTTAAAAGCAGATTAATTTTCGCCTGGGTGGTAAGGACGAATTCTTAGTTTCGTATTTCTGCCTTTAAATTTGAAACTTTTTAATGAACATAAATAATATGCATTTTTGTAAATAAAATAAAATGAAGATGAATAATTTAGATTTACGATTTCTTCTCTAAAAATATGAAATTGATTATTCCAAGTGCTGTAACAATGTTAATACATTTATGGACTATTTTTACTTGCCACTTTAATCTTGACATTCTTAATAAATTGATAGCGTGTTAACTAGCAATTGGATTACGACTAAGAAAAGATATTGCACGATAAAATCTATTTTTTTATTTCATACTTCGATGCTGATATCCAAATTATATTATATGTTACTATATTTTTAGAAAAGAATATGCATTTCGTATGTGATTTGAAAATAGAATAGAAAAATTTTTAGGAATCCTATCGATCAATATGAATATACTCGTCCAAACTAATCCAACCCTTGGGATTCAATTTAATAAGTTAATGAAATTCACTAGGCTCCGTTTCGTCTGCTTTTCCACCGCGTACTCGTTGAACTGTTTACAATCGCATTAGTACGGTAATGACAATGCGGGGTTTGCTGTATATCCTTGCGGGTATGCTTGGCGACCGTGCGATCGGAATTAATGAGCCAAAAAATAGTAAACAAACGAATTTTCTATCCAATTATGCTGTTGAATTTACAATCAGTCCGCATGAATAATTGTCGATACAAATGTACTCCAGAATTCAATTTGCATAATCATAAAAAAAAGCTTATCAAAAATTTAGTCAGCGAAATAATAAGTTATATCTCGCTTCATTAATCTAGATTACGTGAGAAAAAGGCAATTTTTTTAACGTTACTTAATTTTTATCAAGATCCCAGTGATTCACTCCGACGCCTGGTCATATATTCGAATGCAAATCCATTAATAATTTTATCGCCGCATTAGCGCCCGTACATTAAACATGTAATTACATCCCATCAATTTTTCCTCCTCCAAATCGATCAACAGTTTCTTTTATAAATTTTATTCAAATTAAACGTTTGATTTGTATAAGATTAAAATATTTGAAGTGATGCAATCAATAAAAAAAAACAGACAATAACAATCTTCTACATATTGATACTTGAAAAAGTGATAACAAAATAATGTAATATATATGATTAGATCATGATTGTGGGTGTTGAAGAAATAAGTAACTTGAATTGATGATAGTACTTTTGAAGTACACGCAAAAACATTATATTATCAGACCATTGAGGAAAAGTAAAGTTAAAAAAATGAGTAACTTTAAAAAATTTTCTATCAGTGTAGTCATAGTTAAACAGAGAAGATAGAAATTTCCCAAATATTGTCTATTAAATTTTACAATATATAACTATTTTCTCCTGTGTATTTGTATACATATAAATAGAATAGAAGAAGAGAATGATGCATATAAACCTAGTTCCAGTAGCACATTACCTACAGCTTTATTCTTCTCCCAGTGGGGAAAAATAGAGCGAAACGAGGAGAAAGATCGAGGCGCGATTCTCACGGGCGAAATCGGTCACTCTCCTCTCGCGGGTCGCCGTGTCGGCTTTAATATTTCATTAAGATTTTTGAGGGCGACCCGGCCGGAGGTCGCAGCTCTCTCGACGAATTCCGTCTCTCTCTCTCTCTCGCTGGCTCACACATGCGTGAAATAAAGCGAGAGGAAAGGAAAAGAGAGAGAGAGAGAGAGAGAGAGAGAGAGAGAGAGAGAGAGAGGCGGCCAATCGATACGCGACGCCGCGCGCGCCCGATGAAAGAAACTCCTCGAGTGGATTTACAGGTGGAGAGTGAGAGGGAGATAATCCGAAGGGACGAAGCGAAGGTGGAGGACACGAGGAGACCTCTTCTCTGGACGACCCTTGCCCTAGAGGGAGGCGAGATGTCGAGGGAGTCAAGAGGAGCGGGAGCTCCTATACAGCTCGCGTCCACGGCTATCGGCTACTCCTCCCGTTATTTTGCGTATCATTTTTTTTCCTCCCGAGATGTTTGTCGAGATTCGCCGGGACGAGTCTTCTTTACTATTTTTTTTTAAGCTACTCTTTGATAAAGTTTGAATGAAATCTTGGAAACGTGGATTTTTAGATTTTGGATGCGAAATTTGCGCGAAATGGAGATCGTAGAAAAACGTAAAAACTTGATGTTATTGTTATTTAGAGTTTGTTAAAGTATGGATTAACAAAAAATTAATACATGCTAGTGGAGAGTCAAAATAATAGTGAAATTTCCTAAAGTAAGTAGAAAAATGCAAGTTTCGTGCGACATTGTATATAGTGAAAATTTCAAAAATTAACATTAGCCCATACTTGTTAATAAAAATTGACTCGTTATTGATCGACTCCTTAATCCTAATAAAGCAAAAATGAGTGATAAATCTATCATAAAAAATTCAAAACTTAATTTTTTAATACATTGGTATAGATATATTCTCTAATTTACATAAATTCTTCATATTATTTATCAGTTTTTCATCTTTCGTATTGCCAATTATCAGTTTACCTGTAGTTTTTGACAAAATTGTTGAGGATTAACGGATGTGATTTTAGATTACGCAATTTGAGTGCGATGCGACAGATTGAGAGTTTGTACGACGATTGGCAACGATGAAAGTAGCAGAACCGGTCTATATAGAGAAAGTCAATTTAACAGTCTGATACGTGTTTCTATGAATATCTGTACCCTTTTAAGAGCAATCGATATTTGATCCTGTCGTGATTCACGATCTGACGTATAGTAGTAAAATGTCGCAGTCGCACTCCGCGAGATTGAAATATATTTTACGAATAAAATCTTTTCACCATATTGCGTGATAAATGTTACACGATGTAACAGTATGAACATTTTCAAATATTTTAAAAACCACATCGTATTTTATTCGAAATAATTAAAAATTTATTTTACCACAATTAAGTATTATACTACACTTACTATGCAATCTAAACTTTTTTTGTTGAAAAAAAGACACGTAGCATTTAAAAGTGTAAAATAGCGATAGAATAACGGAAAATTAACGAAGAAAGGCAAACTCTTCTGGCAATTGAATTTTCAACTCAAGTTTTCGTAATGTCAATGTCATAGGAAAAGTAAAGTGACCTTTGCGCGCCGAGCATTCCACCGCGGGTCACGGATCGCAGGCTCGGACAACTCGACTTGTGAATGTAAACATTGTAGAAGGAATAAAAGTAATTTCGAGCGGGCTATACTTGTTAAAATTAAATTACCTTCGGTACTCCGAAAGATTTCGATGTCGATAAAAGCATAGAGGCGAAATTGATAAAATCGTCGACATCACTTCTTTTTTTTTTATTCTAACAGATAATCATTTGATAAAAGTGTGCGCAAGTGATATTTTAAAAATTTTTTGTAAAAAAGTTACCAATAAATTAATCAGTACGTTATATTATATTCTGGCCAATTTACGGTTAATGTAGTTAAAAATTAAAGAACCAAGTCAATAATTATACACGACTAAATTATTAATAAACTTTTTTTAATAAAAAATGGGAAAAGCATTGGATATTGACTGTTTAAGCGAGTAATTGAAGCGAATGGATTAGTCGATGAGACGGTTTAATTACTGGTCGTTCCTTCTGTCTGACCTCGCCGTGACTTATTCTACTTCAGTGATTCAACCGCTCCCCTGAATCCTTGGCAAGTCCAATTGTTTCCATTACTTCATATTGCAATTATCGCGCCGCGAAATTTTAATTAAAATTTCAGCGAGGCGGTCTCGGGCTAATAGTTTCTCAATTTTCTTTCGATTCCTCGCTTAATTAACGAATTCATTAATTAACACTCGAATTTTTCGCTAAGAAAACTTCGGCGCTCGCGAAGGAAACCTGCACCAATAAAGTTAAACCATCTTCATTTTTCTCAATAACATCACTAAAGAATACAGTTTTTATTTTTTTACGTAAAAAATATTTAATAGAAAAAAACTGTTATCTTCTTCATTATGCTTTCTCCTTGAGATGAAAGATTTTTAACAAATTAAAAATGTACTTATATAAGTAGGTAACAAATTAAAAATGTACTTATATAAGTAGGTTAAATATCATTTTTAAATTGTTAAATATCTCTTAAAAATAAGTTCTTATATTGAAAATAAAAATGAATGAGAAGATAAAGATAAAGATAATTATATGAAGATTAAAGATAAAGATAATACTCAGTTAGGTCGTTTTGTGTATTTTATTAATAATATTATTCTCTAAATATCTACTATATTTAAGTTGATTATAACATATTATTAATATTATTGTAAATTTTTTAGTACATCTTTGGTATCGTTTTAAAATTGTTATGGTTTTAAATAGACAACTTTTAAAATAGTAATATGCTTGTACACGTATACACATTTATTTTTTAAACGTACATTATCCGACTGACTGTACCTAATGCAAAATATACACGTCAACATTAAAATCCGAAAAAAAAGGATTTTTTAACGATAAAAAGCTGCACATCTCCACGAGAGAGCAAAAGAGTAAGCGGGAACGAAAAGTACTTGACTCCGTTAACCCAAGCGCACTCGAGGCGACATCCATTGATCCGAGTCCGTCTGTCCAACGTCATTTTCCGCTTCATTCAGTAAAGAAAACGCGGCTGAACATCGACTCTGCCCCGCGAACAATCCATTATTAATGACGTTCCCGGGCTTTTCCACGCGCCGCGCTCGAGTGCCCCGCGCGCCCTCCTCCGCGGGGGTGGGAGGGGGGAACGCGCGGCTGAATAAAGAGACGCATCCGCGGGTAAATTTTTCAAACGCAGGCGCACGCAGTCCGGAGTACGCACTTGTGCATGCAAAACTGAAAAAAAAGAAGATATCGAGATGCGGAGAGGGAGAAAAGAGAGAGAGAGACGCGCGGCGGTGGTCCTTGACCGAATTGCAGCCGCGCACCTGTCGACCCAAATATTGACCTAACCTCCGCGCGCGCCTAGCCATCACCGGCGCGGTCCGGCTCTTTGCGGAGTCATCGGGGCACGAGAAAAAAAAAGGCGATATTTCACCCTGCAGCTGATTAATCCCGCTGGCGGACCGCCGCGCGGGCTCTGTTTTATTCAAATGTGTCACGTGTATGTCCACGGCGAAGACGGTTCTATTAAATTATCAGAGAGCTTCCGCTCCGAGCTGGAATGCAATAGTACCGCTGCCTTTCTTTTTCCCTCTCAATAAGGCTCGGACGGATATCCGCGGCGAAATATTAATCTATAAAGGCGGTGGGATTGTGTGGATGGATTTTTATTAATTTTTATTATTTATGACGGAGGGTAGATTTTTCTTATTGAAGAATTTATTGAAGAGCAAGTTTTATAAGCGAGATGTTGAATTAAACAAATTGAGCGTTAAAGAATCTTTGAAACTTAAATTAAGTACTTTATGCAACTCTGTGCGTAAAGTACTTCTTCACGCACATTTTTATTCTTAAATCAGCAATTTACGCCGTCGTTTCATAAAATATTGTTCAATACTCGTGTCAGAAGTGATTTTTAGACACGTGGGAAATTTTCTGAGGACCAAAGGATTGTAGTAGTCTTGATAAGCGGAATGTGTATAAGTATGTTGAGTGGAAAATAGTTACTTCATTTTTCGTGGGAATCTAGGGATACATACGTTTTTTACGAAAATAGAAACGCGTTGTTTTGTATTAGGAATATACTTCGCAATTTTGTTTAAGTAAAAATTTAAAAAAAATTAATAAAGTAAAAAAAATTAAGAGTAGAATATGTTTCTTACTTTACTTAATTATAGCCACTGTTGCTTGTATACTCACCTGAAACAGAAACAAGAAAAAATATGTTATTTTTATTACATTTGATTGGGGTAATTTAATAAATTTTGTTCAATCATGCGTAATGCAAGTGACTAGACTATAAATAATTAATAATTATGATAATGATTACAATTAAATTTCAAATTGAGGACGACATATCATGGAGGAAATAATTATTCAATTCTAAATGCAGTCACATGGTATTTATAAATTAGTCCTGTCAGAAATAATTCATTACTATAATAATTCATCGCAAAGCTATAACTTTGTCAGATAAGAATTTAATCTATATAACTTTTTAAATGCCCAATCGCAAGAAGCAAGTATTTTTCAATTAAAAAAGTATTTTTATTTCTACTCTCAACATCAATATATTATTATTTTATTTATTTTATATTATTTTTTTTATTTTATTTTTTATGGCGATTAAGAGGCGCCAAAAATTGCACAAAGATTTAAAAAAAATAATTACCATTATAAAAAAATGCCAGCCTTATAAGTTTGATTTTTTAAAACTTTATGCAACAACAACAAGCAAAACTTTGATTACACTATTTTCAATCAAGCAGAGTACACATAATTTGTTCGCTGAAAAATCATCGAATCGCGCACACTCTGTACACACGGATCGCCGTAAATTGCAAAGGCAAAAATCGACAGGTCATCCCTTTACCCCGGCGTAAATAAATAAACGCAAATCAACAGACCGTCAGTGCGGGGGTAGGGGGCGGAGTTTGCGCCCGGGCGGCCGGAGGGTCGTAAACAATTTCAAATATTATTCGTATACCAATCGGCCCCGTATTATGACACGGGCGCGGCGGCGCGATATAACTCGAAGCGGATTATCGGCGTCTATTTCGACTCTTCGACAAAATTACAAATTCGCGGCGGTAGGGGGACGCCGGCTGAATTATTTATCGGACGCTCCTCAAATACACCATTGCGACAGCTAAAAATAAATTGGTTTAAATAACGCAGTGGGAATGATCCTTTAAAAACAGGACGGGGATCGAATGCTACATGGGATTCGAATTTGATGTATATCTCGATTTATATAGCAGACCGGCGATTGATGCTTGTGGATTCGCGGTACTTCTATCAATTTTTTAATTTTTTTCGATATTGTAGGTTTGATTTTATGGTGGTATGGAAAAAATACAATTTTTCTTACATTACTTTAAATCGTAAAATAATTGTTAAAAACTTTAAAATAAAAAATAGGAACTTGAATTTGTTAAAGATAATTAAGCAGCATAAAAAGGAGTAGAAAAAAGGAGTTTTGTGATCGCAGGATGCAAAGATCGATTTGTTTTACCCTTTTAGAGGACGGCAAAATGCCTATTTCTTACCCTCGGGAGCAAAGTAAGCATTTCATCTTCTGTTGGGCGGAAAGTTTACTTTATACTCTAGGGCGAGAAACGGCCACATTACGTCCATTGAAAAAGCTCAAAAAATCATGTTTTGCATACTGCTTCAAAAAATTAAATCGTCATAGTTGCAGGCATAACGTAATATTATAACACTAATTAATAATTATTAATGCAGAAAAAGTACGAAAAAAATAAAAAACGAATAAATTTCCTTCAATATTATAGCAATTAAATGAGATCAAAGGGGCGGGTTATAAATTCGATCGCAAAATATACAATACACTACTTAAAAGTTGAGGGCACTGCGAAAGCTTTTGATTAAAACAAACTTGGAGAGGCTTTAATCAGCGCTATTGGGAAATTCGATGCCCCGCAAAAAGCATTCGGGCCGATGTACAAAACGCGGGCATCCTTCATTTCGAACTTAAACTACCGGCTGGCTCGAGGAAACAACGAAAATATTGGATTTCGGTATGCAGTGGAAAAAAGCACTCGTTCAATTTCGACCGTTCATTCAATAATAATTAGAATTGTAGATCGAAAACGAATTGAACTTTTCTCCTGTATTAAGTTGTGACATTCCTGTATTCGTTTTTTATTATTTTAAAGAGGAATGATATATACTATAATTATTTTTTAAAATTATAAATAATATTTGAATGAGACGCTACTTAAAATTGAAACGAAAGTAAGAAGGATACAGTCTCAGATATTTTAAATGAAACAATTTTTGAAAATTTTTTTAAATAAATAAATAGTGAGTTATTAATAGTCTATTTTGAAAATTCTTACTAATGGTTGGGTAGCCGTTGGTCAATGTGACGTTTTAGCCGATTTTTTGGCCAACCGTTACCAACCGTTGGTCAAAAGGACAACAATTTCTACCAAAACTATTACCAATCAATGACCCAAAGTTGAAATTCTCAAAAGCTAGGCAGAGATTCCATCGTATCTATCTCCACTTCTCAAGCCGGTAGTGCAAACCGAGCAGCGCCGAACGAAGCAGTATACAGTCTGACTTGCAGAGTTTCGCCACGCGGCTTGCAAACAAAATTTCCGGCTCCGCGGAGTCCGGTCTTTCATTAGCCCCGCCCAGGGGAGGGCAAGAGTCCGCTAATTATCCGTCAAAGTCCGCGCGTCGCCGGCTAATTGCGCGAATTCTCCGGCGTCGCAGGTGCCGCGGAGGAGCGCGCGACGCTTCCGAATCGAGGCGCCGCCTCCGTTTCGAATTCGATGTAACTATTTCGCCCCGCTCCTAATTACACGCGCTAATTGTAATCGTTAGAGGAACTTCGCCGGGAACTACGCGAACCACTGATTTAGCTAAGCGTTTTTCGACACTGTCAGTTTAAGTGGGTAGCCAACAAGTGTGTTTATTCGATTATTGGGTTGTGGATGGATTTTTTATGTGCACTGAAAAACAATTTGGTAATTTTCAATAAATATAGATTTGAATCAACTAAACTGAAGTATTTAGTAGTTTGAAAAAAATATTTATTTGATTAGAAGAATTATTTAGTTGAAATAACTAATTTTTGCTCAGTGTAATTAAAGGATTTAACTGTTTAAATAAACTATATTTATTTATTTACTTTATTACAAGGAGTTGTGTACTCAAGAAATTACTCCCTAATTTAAATATTAAGGCTTTCAAAAAAATTTGTAAAAATTTCCATAAAATTCTGTGATTTCTTTTGAGATCTTAGTAATGGCTACGAAATTAATCATTAACAAAATTAGTTTAATTTAAATAATAGATTATAAAAATAAAATGCCCACACTTTTCTTGTAATATAATTTTGCAATTCATTACGTTAGGAATATTTATTTCTTGAAATTACTAATAACTAACAATAAAACCCTGTAAAAATAAAGAAACCATAAATTGGTCGGAAATTTCATATTCTGGCCAATTTATGGTCAATTTTTTACAGGAAAACACTACGAAAATAAACAAATATTTACGGTACTCTTTTCGCAATAAAACTACCCAATTAATGAATGACCGAAATAAAACGAGATAAACGGCCTGCACCTCCGTACTCTCGCGAAACATCGAATGCAGCATTTTGCTAGTCTGTTCACCGAGGCACGGCGCATCTGGTGTTACGCCTAATTTCACCGGGGAGCCCGCGGTGGCGCTGTCCGTGACTGGGCCGAGCAGTGCCTCTGACTTCGGGTTTCGGCGATGCCGACTACAACGGGCCTTCGAAAGAAGGGGTGAGGGGGTGGCGGAGGGGGGGGGCGAGTTAACGGGGCCGCGTGCACGCGTATCGTGCTGTGCAAACCGACCTAATTGTTCTGCTAAATTTACCGTGCATATATGAGAGGCGCCCCCCCACCCCCTGGCCACCCGACGGGTTAACTGCGGCGTAGCCGTCTGATGTATATCGAGGAGGGAATCTCGACCGGGCGGAACACGGCGTGCGTGCGCCGCTCGCTTTTTCCGGCTCCTTCCGACCGCCTGTCTACCCGCGACTTCCTATCTTCTGCATATCGACGATTTTCTTTTACACGCGGACGCGGGTATCGATGTACTAGTTTATTATTTAGAATTTTTTTCGATTTTTAAAGTACTGTGGATAGTATACACTTTTATCGCATTTTTAAAGTTTTATGCAAAATATATCAATTTGTAGGTTTTGTAAAACCAGCTTTTGGCCTGATACTGGCCAAAAACTGGTCATTTTTGCTTTTAGAACAGTAACTTGCCAGTTTATGGCTATGACTAACTGGCGATTTCTACTAGGGATGTTTTTGTTTAAAAAATTGGATTTGTAGATGTCAAATTAATATTTTATTGAGGTAATGAAATAATGATTTTTTGGAAGAACAAAAAGGTAACTTTGTAAAATACAATTATGCATGCAGAGCAATTAGTGTCAATAAATTAGACGTTATCTTTGTAAAATACATTTATCGTCTCAGAATAATTAATGTAAATAAATTACACGTTATCTTTGTAAAATACCTTTATCGGCGCAGTGTAATCTGCGTGGGGTTATTCATTCCGTGTAAACGCAAACCACTTTTAAATATAAGTGACTTTAATGTAAAGCCAATTTATAATTTCTTAATCATTAATAATGGATAAAAACAATAAATCCAATAAAAAAAATCAATAAATTATTATCACTCGTTATATATGATTGTTTTCAAGTCAAAAATCTCTACGAACACGAATCACTGCAAATAGTCTATACATTTCTTTTTAATGTCATTTTAAAGTTTTCGAACAGTAGACCTCGCACTTCTTCAACACGGGCGTAGGTTCAAAGACTATTTTAATCTTTGAATGAATATTGAAAATTCATTACACCTTTGAGTTATTTACATCGCGCATTTCACTCAATGTGATCTCATTTAAATTAAATCACGGCCGCAGGCCTTGATTCAGTACCTAATGGATGGTACACTCACCCCCAGGTGTATTCTGAGTTTGTTATGGTTTCCCACTAACAGATCTGCTAGCTGCTATTGCTTTACACGATTTGAATTGATTACAAAAAAAATCGTTTAATTTTCGTAATCAAATGTTACTAAAAATTACCGAAATATCGTCAAACTTATGGTAAGTTATTACCGTCATGGAAATATACGATATTACGTAAAAGAAATTATTAGTTTTTCGGAAACCTATAATTACTTAAAACAACATAAACCGCAGAGAACGAATTATTGTTTATCCTTCGAACTTTTCATTCACTGTACGACTAATGAAATATTCGCCTCGAAGCTCGAATTTTTTTGTTAAAAAAACATTCGAAGCAAAAACCACCCCCACTAGCTACATCCCCGAAGAAACCCCTATACAGACCCGACAAAGTCGCGGCATCGAATTATCAATCCGCTACAAAGCGACTGAAAAAATTTCGAAAAAAAAGCAAATGATCGCGAAGATCGAGCAGGCCGGTGTCGGGACCGGCCGAGGGAGGCGCGCTCCGCTGCATTGCGGCTGGCCGGCTGGCGCGCCGCTGCAGTGCCGTGTTGCGGCCCCCTCTCCGCCCCTCGGCCGACGCGCATCCTTTCTCCACCTTCGACTGGCCCGCACGTAGCCCCGGCGTGCGCGCCTCGCTTTTTCTGTCTCTTTTTTTTTATCGCTTTTACGAGGCGTGTACCCCGGAGAGCGTCACCTAATGCGAGTGCGTTTGCTCGACTGCCGGCGTTTTATTGCGGCGCAGGCGCTTGTGTGTACCGGCGCAGTCGATAATGGCCTGCGAGGAGTTTACCTCTTTGTGCGGGGGGAAATGAGTTTCGCTCAAAAGTTACGGCTAGTCTTTTAGTGAGGAGAGGATTGAATGGAAAAATGGTAGATTTTAGTTTATTAATTAGTGAACTTTATTGCGAATTTAGTAAAATTTGATATGAATGTTTTTTAGTTTATTAGGCTCTATACTAATATTTGTGTTTTTTAGTTTATTATGGCAAACTTTAAAGGAAAGAAAGATTATAGCATTTTTCTCTATGTATAATTAAGTGAATCTGATTTTCTGTTTATTCATCAAGCGCATACTGATCGCCGTCCGACTATACTCGTCTATAACTACTGGCACTGATTTCGGCGCATATCCGCCGCTCGTGAACAGAACTGGCAGATCTAACTAAGTTTTTCGATCAACTATTTAAAGAGTTATATCGTAATTATTCTAAATGATGTAATCTCTAAAATCGTAATAATAATATACGTTATATTTGATAAAATAATGATGGTGATGAATATTAAATAAATATATTCAAATCCGTTTGAAAAAAATGCGGATAGAAACTACTCGAATAAAAGGCAGACACTTTTTTCAAATGCTTACCAATTGAAACTTTAAAACCTCAGTTAAAAAAAGGTAGGTTCTGCAGTCGGTAAATTAACCTTATTTTTAAAGCTAATTATCTGTCAAAACGGCTAATCCAATCTTCAATTTTTTTCGTCTATTTTCGTTCTACTTCGTAAAAATGATTTGGCAATATGAACATTAATAAGATAAGAGAAATTTAAAATACTATAATTTCGTTTATTCTTAATAATATAGAATAATTATCAAACTAGTTACATTTAAATTATTAACTAATGATTCACAGTTTGCAAAAATCGACGCGAAATCTTTGATGTGTTCCAAACTAGTTTTTAACGTCGTAAATTTCCTTCGTAAACGCGCATGAATGCCTTCGCCTAATAACATCAAGCGCATGCTGCTCGCCGTCCGTCTGTACCCGTCTGTAACTACTGGCGCTGATCTCGGCGCGTATCCGCCGCTCCGTATATTTCGATTGATTCTCCTCATCTTTCATTCAGCCCGCGCGCTCTCCCTTTGATCCGTCCGCCTCCTCGTTTCTCCTTCCCTCTCATTTCCACCGTCGACTCTCGACTCGTTTAAAGGGAGCCTCGCGCAGCGAGCGCGCGGGGATTTTCCACCTGCGCGCCAGCCGATAAGTAACTTATCCGCCTCGAGGAAAGACCGAGCAAATTGCGCCTTCGCGGGGCTCGGAGATTTTTATCCCCGGGAAATTTGTTCTCCCCGCTTCTTTTTTTCGCGCCTCGCGAGATTCGCGTTCCCATTGCAAGAATAATTGGTAATTTTTAGCTCGCTTCTTCTTTATTGCTTTCATTGTATATTTTGATGGTTGGATACATCGTGAGATAGTCAACTTTATATTTTAAAAATATTTTTTAACACGTCAATTTGAAATTTTCCGATATTTAAAAAAAAAGAATCTACAAACAATTTAATTTTAATTATCTTTCTACTCTCTAAATTTAATTCAGTGATAAGTGCGCAACTGATCCGAAAAAAGTGTATATACACTGCAAAATTAGTGACT
>UXGC01001706.1:0-12653 GCA_900480045.1 Eurytoma adleriae | reverse complement strand
TACTAAAATGAATTTTGGGTTGAAAAATAATACAGGGCACTTCAGAAGAAAGAAAACTAAAGAGAATTGAGTGATAAAGAAGTGGATTAATGCAGGAGAATTGGTTTGAATGGAGGATCCAAGGAAAGAGCGAAGAAGAATAATGTCTACGGTATTCGGAAAAGCAAGCGAAAAAAATACTAAAATGAATGATGGGTCGAAAAATAATACAAGGCACTTCAGGAGGAAGAAATCTAAAGACAATTGCGTGATAAAGAATTGGATCAATGCAGGAGAATTCGAATGACTGAGGGATACAACGAAGATGCGAAGAAGAATAATATCTACGAAATACGGAAGAATCAAGCGAATAAAATAGTATGAAGAATTATTGGTCGAATAATAATAATACAAGGCACTTTCGAAGGCGAAAAACTAAAGAGAGTTGGGTGATAAATAAGTGGATTAATACCGGTGAATTCATATAACTGAAGGATCCAAGTAGTAAGCGGAGTAAGCGACGAAGAAGAATGTCTACTGGATGCGGAAGATTCAGGCGAAAAAAATAATAAAATGAATTATGGGTTTAAAATAATACAGGGCACTTCGAGAGGTAGAAGACTAAAGAGGTGTAAGTAATACACATATTGACTTCCATACAAGGGTTAATCAGTGAGATCTAGCTGAACTTCAGTGATCGTCACCTATTTTGCGTTGTGTTCGGTGAAATTTCAGTATTTCACATTTACTATAGTGTACATTGTAAATAAATTGCTAACCTGGATGATGTAGCAGAGACGACGGATAGTGCGCCCCCTGATACCCCGGAGCCCTGGCTGCCGACTGACGATAACCTGGATGTTCTGCCGCTAATGTTGAGCAGTATGATCTCGCTGCAGTTGCTATCCTTGCGCTCGCGCTCGCTCTGCGAGACCTTGATGCTGACCCCGTGCTCGCTCTGCGTCCCGTCGTGCAGCTCCTTCGCCCGCTTCCGCGCTCGCTTCGCGTTCCGCTTCAGGTCCTGCTCGTGCACCGGGTCCTGCAGATCCAGCTCCTCGGTCGACGAGCGCAGGTCCTGCGCGTCCTCCTTGTAGCCCAGCTGTAGCTTGCAGCCCTCCGGGGGCGCTATGCCTGTGCATCAGACATTCATTATAGATTGGGGAGGGGAGTACTAATTTGTTTTCATCTTGTAAATGAAAATTATATCTATGAATTAGAAACACTGTTTCATTCACAAGTTAAAACTATCTAGATTTTGCAACTATTTGAGATATTTTTATTTTTTCTTTATACCAGGGATGACTGGATAATTTGAAAAATGTGAACTTTATGAAAAAAGTGTGAAATACATATCGGAGTTTTGGATTTTTTCTGGTTAACTGATGGAGATACTGGATTGTCCTTGGACGTTAAGTCAAGGTCAATTATGCCTATTCGAATTCAAAAGGAATCCTTGTTTGTTATTTCAAATTCTAAAATATTGGAAAATTTTAAATGTTCAGATTTGCATCTGAGAAGTCTATCTAAGATGTCTTCCTAGAAGTAACTTTGAAACGAATATTAAAGATGTGAAAATTAAAGTAGTTTATTAATTTCATTCAATAATTTCGAATTAGACCTCAAAATAATTAATTGAGATTGACAAATTTTTAACCTTGACCAATAAACGTAACCTTTTTACAAGGATGATTTTGTTTATAAGCTTATTGGTATAGTATATTAATAAATTTGTCGATAATCTTATTTTTTGTTCAGAGTAATCAATACCTGGAAATAATATGAATGAAATAACACGGTTCAATTTAGAAAGTCTTTTTAAAACAATATTGGTAGTCCAATTTACAGCAAACAATTTTTGATTTTTAATTTATTTATATATATTTCTATTTTCTTTGTCAATGGAAAAAGAAATTACTGATAATGTTAGAGTTTATCTTTTTTTAAGCTCGATAAAACAGAATATCGTTAAGGTAAAAGAAAAAAAAGGAAGCTTTGAGTTTGCTTGTACCGGTTGGAGAGTGTGAAAGCGATCTTGAAACGTGATATTTCAGCCTTTGGATGGAAATGATGGGTAAAGTTTCTACAAGAGCTTCCCACAGTTTTTCCTCGGGCGGTACCTGATCAACGACAATTACTCTTGGTGACTGTTTTCCCTCAATTGAAGTAAAGTTATACTGCTTTAAATAGCATTTACCATAAAAAGCGGATATTTCAATGTAAATGAGACTTCGTATAATTAATAGAAAATTTCACAGTATTAATTTACTTTTGTCATTTAAAAAAAATAAAATGATACCTTTTAACAATAAATTAATGTTATTTTTTTATAGATATTGAATGATATTTAATTTTAATAGACGTATTGATTGACAGTTTGCACAAAGCTAAAGTTATATTTCACCTTCTAAAATTGATTAATTACAAAAGCTTGCAATAAAAATGGCAATAAAGTGGCGAAATTTAAAAAATCTTTTATAACTGAATTTAAAATCCTTTTATCAATTTTTATAAATAAATTCATAAAAGTTTTTAAACTACTCCACTTTTTACATCCCAAAAATGCAAAAAAAGCACTTGCCCAATAAGCTTAATATGAAATAATAGGCAATCTATTCTACAAAATAAAACGAAATCTACTCTATCAATGCAAACTAAACTAACGCTCTCCATTTGCAAATGAAATAAGCGTTTGCAATTTCATCGGAAAATATCACGCCGTAAATTCTCGTTTCACTTAAAAATTGCCAATCGATCCGCGAATAAAAAAAAGCCTCTTAAATCTACGCAAAAATCGATGGAATCTTTTAGAAGCTGGAGTGATGACTCACCGGCGAGTAGCTCCTTCTCCGGGGTGGACTCCCTGGAGTTGCTGTCCTCCTCGTGGTGGGAGGAGCTGCTGGCCCGGCTGATGTCGATGCGCGGCGTGCTCGGGGTCTTGAGCGAGCTCGCCGGCGTCACTGGCGTCGTTACCTCCACGATGCCCGGCATTCGCGTCACCGTCGCCTCACCACCCTGCTGCAACCAACCCCATGCCATCTTCCATCTCTGTCTCTCTTTCTCTTTCTCTCGCTCGTTCCTCCGCTTTTTTTCCTCCCCGTGCAACAATTGCATCCCTTCTCTCTTATCTCCCGCTACTGTCAATGACGCCCTTATTTTTTCCCGACGGTATTTATAGAGGGGATGCACGTGTCGCGGTTGCCGGCGATTAGTCCCGACCCCATCGAGGCTCCGATTAGTTCGCGTTTAAATTTTTGCCGTGGCCTTGAGCGCGTCCTTTTCTACCAGTCGTATTTTTATTTGGAAATTTGCCTTTTTTCATTAATGGGTTCATCAAAAGTTTGATTGTGGAATGAAGATAATCTGGAAAGTAGCTTACTCTGATCATTTTTAAATATTCTATTTTTTCTCTGTGGGGAATATTCAAATTTTTGAAAAACACTTTTTAAATGAATAAATTGAGCCAGTTATATATAAGTGAATGATCTATTTCTTGATTCATTCCTTACTTTTAGTTCTCCAACTTTTTTATAGATTTAATCTTCTGAAAGCTGCTTTATTGATTAGCTGATATCTTATACCATTCCATCCTTCAATTATCAGAATAATACCTAAATTTATCAGGATCTTAAGTGATTCGATCAACCAATTTGAAGTAATATAAAAAGTTGCTCATTCACGCCTCCAAAGTGATTGAAGTCTAAGGATCTTGATACGAGAATTTCATTATATTCAAATATCCTGAATCAATTCATAGATTGTTATTATCTAAAGATTCAATTGATTTCTCAAAATAACATTTTTTATTCAAAACATTAATTTATTTTTTAATAATTATTAAAATATTAATTATAAGCTTACTAGGAAAGAACATGAGCTTTACCAGAATATGAAGAAAACCAAAATAGTAGGCTATAATGTTGAAAATTTGTAAAGCCTCAGGTCTTTATTTATAAAGAAATAATTTCACTACGTATTTGACATTACATTTGACAATAAATAAAAGAAAAAAAGTAGAGAAAATGACCTATAATTTGAGAGGCTCGCATCGAAATAGCTTTTTTCCTTCAAAAGTAAGATTACTTGAAAATCAGTATCTAAATAAACTAACTTCTAGTTTTGCTTTTTTCATAGTTCTCTCTTAGATATTTATTTAAACAATAATTTCTTGCAAGGTTGACAATTAATTCAAATTAAGGCCCCAGCAAATCGAAATTTTGACGAGACTCACCGGCAAACAAGATTAAACTCGATTTTAACGCGAAATGAGCGCTTTCAATCTAATTTTAATGCGAGCTTCATTATGCGAGCATTAATGTCGCTCCGGGACCGGGCAAAAGCGGCGCCGGAGATGAAATTTCATGCAACGATAATTTAACTAAACGCCCACGGACGAAAGTCCACCCTACAATCGGGCTTTTCCATCTTCGAGAGGGAAATTTTTGGCGAGCGATACGTTAAACGGATCATTATTCGTCGGATCGACCAATAAATAAAGTTGAGCGGGGACAGTTCAATTAGCCTGATTTAGGATCGAGTACATAACTGAAAACTTCGTAACTGATCGTTTGGTTTCCATTCGAACTTCGAAACGAAACTTTACGGCTGGGCCAACTTTTCGTACCTGTTACGACGCTATACTCGCAGCTTCGCGCGCGAGGAAATGCAGCAAGTTTTCATAATCCTACGCGAAATTACTTCCCTTTTTTACCTCGACGGCTACCCGAGTGTACCGCGTTGAGAAAGAAAGTTTCGACATTAAAAGTTAATAATTGATAATAGACCTGAGATATACTTTAGACATCTTTAAAAAGATGAGTACTGAAAAGGGAACGAATAATCGTGGAAAAAATGAAGAGTGAGACAGTGTAAGTGGCGCTACTTGAAAGTAATTGCTTCTACCAATAAACTATATACATATATATCTTTATAAGTAAGGCGCACTTGCAAGAATCACTTGATAGGAGAATCTATTACAAGTAAAGAAATTAATTATTTATTTGTCTTGTATAGCTACTTTATTAGTCTATGGTTGACATAGTACTTTGTTAAATTAACGCCACTTACTCTATTCTTATAGTTGCACTATCTATGTATTCATTCTGCGTAGGAATACTCAAATTTCCATTTTATACGAATTTCAACATTTTTCCATTTAATTCGATAAATATTTATGAAAAAAAACGTAAGCTCCCATTCGAAAAATCCCCACGTGGGAAAAAAGGCACGTGCGGGAAAATTGAATTTTATTCGCTAAAAATGGAAAATACCGTATCAAGATTCTCGAACAAGTAAATAAGCCGCGAACGCTGCTTGTTTATCCAACCTTTATCCATCCGGTTGCTCCCTTCGCGTCGAATCAACATAGCGTTTCGCAATCAAAACTGTCGAAAGCTCGAATTAATTCAAAAAACGCTGCGAAATTTGCGGGAGTGAAAAAACAAATGAAGTAACGAGCTAAAAGAAAAACAAAGAAAGCGATTATTCTGGCGAAGTAACAGGCCACGTTCGAACGGAAAAGGCCGGGTTTTCGGGGTGAGGTTGGAATAAGGGCGAAGAAAAATCGAAGTGTGTGTAACCCCCCTACTCCCACTCCGCCCTCCCGGGTGGTTTGATCCGGGCCATTTGCTGCCGGTGGCGCGCGACTTACGTTCTCGACTTCGTCGGAGAGGTCCTCGAAAGATGCGATCGGCGCCGGTCCAAGCTTTCTCTGACGAGCGCTTGGGAAGCCCGAAGCCATTTTCCTCTTTATTGCTGCTCGGCGCTGCAACAGAAAACGGTGAAAAATTAGTCGGATGTACGTCGTTGCATAGGTCTATAAGAATAGGAAGCGAAAATAAATGGAAGCAAATTTCGGAGAAAGATCGATGCAGTGGTTGAATCGAGTTTCTCCATTGAGATCAGCGAATTAACTTAAAAAAAAAAAACAGAATAAACCAATGATTATTTTTTATTTACTTTTTTATTTTTATTTCCAAAATGGAAAAACCTAATTTTATCCTCACTTTACACACACATTTCCTTTAGAAAAAAGGAAGAAAAAAAGAAGGAAGAAGAAGTAGAAGAGAAAGAATGAACAAGAAGAAATAGATGAAGGGGAAGAATGAATAAGAAGAAGAAGAGGAGGAAGAAGAATGAACAAAAAGAAGTACAAGAAGAAGATGAAAAAGAGGAAGAATTAACAAAAGGAAGAAGTAAAAGAAGAAGAAGAGGAAAAATGAAGAAAAAGAAGAAGTAAAAGAAGAAGAAGAGGAAAAATGAACAGTAATAAGAAGTAAAAATAATAAAAAGAAAATGGAGAAGCAGAAGAATAAGAAAAAGACGGAGACAAAGTCGAAGTCGAAGAAGAAAGATGATAAAGAAGAGAACAAGACGAAGACGAAGAAGAACGAAAATAAAGAAGAAAAGAAGATGAATGCGAAGACGAAAGAAGATAAAGAAGAGAAGGTATTATATTTACTATATTTCAATTTATAGAATATTGAGAAGCAACATTTTCAATTTATGATTCAGTTTATGGATCTATTTTTTTTATATCTACCGGATTTCATACCGGAAAATCAGTTCTGCTCAATGAAATTGTTTAAATGGCTGCAGTATTTTGACTGTACAATGGTAGCATAATCATTTGTCTTATTATTTAAGTCTGAAATGAAAGAATCGATGAAATAAATTCTGTCTCAATTTAAAAGAGAAAAAGACGAAGGCAAAGAAGAAAGAAGGGGAAGAAAAAAGAAGAAATAAGTTAGAAGAAGAAGATAACAGAGAAGAAGAGAGAGAATAAGACGAAGAGCAAGAAAGAAGAAGATGATGACTGAAAAGAAGAAAGAAGAAGAGTAATGGAAAAAGGTAAAGAAAGTAGGCCTAGAACAAGTGAAACAAAAACTGTTCATCCAACCCGACATCCAAAAAATCTAGCCCACTTCACCATCCTCCCTTGCGAAAATTTCCTCCCTCAGTATCGTAAAGAACGGCGGCCCTCCCCATTTTTTCACACGACATTAAAATTTCGCAGACTCCGTTTCCGCGCGCGCGCTCCAGGCGACGTGCAGCTTTAAAACACGCGGCCCGCGTAAAAGATGCACGGACACGCCTCGGCGCTGACTCGCGCATGCCCCGAGAATCAATATGCACGCACGCATTTTATTAGGAATTTCGTGGGCGAGCAAGCGAGATCGATAGTCAAGCGGCGCGGCGTCGCGGAAAAAGGAAAAATTGCCGGGCGGAGGTGTCTATATACCCTCGATGTACGTGCAGCGACGTCTCTTTTACGCTTCGCTCGCGCTTGCTCGGTACGGCAAAGTTCGCGCGATGCCTCGTGATTGGGAAAGTTCCGACGCTTTCGCCAATTCGTTAATTCATTTTAGCTTCGGTGATTCGACTTTGGTTCCTTTTATTTCAATTAGCGACTTTGAACTGTTAATTAGTATTTTTCTTTTAATTAATGTTTTGTTTTTGAAAATGGGAAATGTAATTAACGATGAGGCATGCTTTTTTAAATATAGAACAATTTTCTGCAGGGAGGTGGATTTTCCGAGGGAAGATTATTTCATTAACAGCTTAAAAATGGCTGTAAATTTGATTTAAAAAGTGAACGATGTACCTAGTCTAGTGAAGGAAGTTTAAACTACTTTATGCAGAAGAAACTTTTCTTTCATGAAAATTTTAAGGTAATGTACTAAAAGTTCATTAAAAGCTTAATACACAGAAGTGTTATAATTTTCATAAACAAAATAAATAAATAAATTGAGAACGGGGTAAATCCGACAAAATTTCTTTACTTTCATTTTTAAAAACAAATATTATTTTGTTATTTTTTAAGTGTAATTTATAAAAAATCTTACAGTATTTAATATTTTGAATATTTTTCTCATGAAAGTAGGATAAGCAAAGTTTGAAAATAATTTTGCTGCAATGATCGCTTTCAGTTACGACCGAAAATCGTCGAATTCCAAAATATCCATTGAATGTCAATAGTCGTTAGCCTGGCGCGGACGAAGGTTTTAGCCAAACGAGTTTTCGAACAATGAGAAATAATCAGGCGATTTGAGCAACAGTTTTCGAATGGTGCGACGTGATAAAAGTGGCAATCCATGATGCTCCCGGCAATGCTGGCTGAGATTGAACAGCTGCAACTTCATCGTATCATGCAACGCTGAAGTGAAAATCAACGGGAAAAAATATATCCTAGTATCATGTTATAGAAGGACTTTTTAAACCCGATATTTTTGATTGTAAAAACTAAATTGAAAACTATAAATTATTGAGTTTTTTCTGAAGCTGGGATTCAATTAATCTAATAGTAATTAAAATTTTTTTTTATTTATCATAGAGAAAGCTTTTTCAATATTCGTTTATAAACATCTCTTTGACTTGATTTGAACAACACATGCAGGGAACCGTATCCTTCACTTGTATCTCGATGGATGCGCATTTTAATTTAAAGGAATATACACCGAATAAAATACTCGATGTTAATTCGATCTTTCGAAAACTTTTCAATAACCACGTAGAAATTTGTAAACCTTTTTGATTATTTTATGACTTGCGTAAAAAAAATGTATTCTTCATTTTAAACCATTTGCATAAAATTTGGAAACGATCAGAAGAAGAGATGCGAAAATCTAACGACTTCTCTTACTGATTACGCAACTAATTAATAAATAGATTTCTTTGAATCATTTCAAAATCATGATTTTACAACATTAAGTAATTAAACTTGAAAAAATCGATAATTACCATTACGAAATTCTATATTGATTAAAAAGTGACTGCAAAATCAGTTACGTAAAATGACGTGTGATTACGCATTCAAGCACACCTCTCCACGGCGTAGTAACTATAAGAAAACTTCCCGCCAATCAACTTCGCGAACAAACTCGCGCTTTTTCTCTCCTAGAGCGTGAGCTCGTCCCGCTCAACATTCCAGCGAAGAGAAGAAGCGAGCCGCCGGCCAATCCAGCCATGAAGAAGCGCGAGTTCATCAGGCGCACTCGTCTGGGAGGGAGGCTTTCTCGGAGCTTTTAATTCGATTCCTCGGAGTGTGCGGAAGAGGGAGGGGGAGGGCGATCGGAGGGTAGGACATGGAGCATTAATCAGCGGCCGATGCGAGGAGCGCCGCTTGTTTTTCCGGGGAGGATTCGTCCCCGGCCTCGTTGCGCCTCGATTTATGACCGGGCGTACGGTCTGAGCTTTGTTTTCGTCGGAGTGCCGCGGCCTGGCGGACTGATCAGCCTTCGAGATCGATCTTTGCTTGACGCTCAAGGCAGTGCGAGCGCTTGAGGAATGAGCAAGTTTTTTTGAGTTAACGCTGGGGCGTGTCATTCTGGAAGGGAATTGAGCGTTTAGCGGTGAATGAAGTGGTGCACACGCGAGGAATTAAAATTCATATTTGTCGGAGTCAGAAAAAAATGACTCTGGAATAAGTGATCACAATAATGTTTTTCTATTAATCAACTTGTATATTTAATGCATTGATTTCTTTATTCTAAACTCTGAAGAAGGCACTTTTCCCAGTGCCGAAACGTAAGCAGCAAGATTAATAAAATAAATTAATCAAATTGGTTCATCGTGATCGTTTCACCCTTCACCTCCTATAAAAAGGTTCAGTTAAAATTTGTAACTTTTAAAAAACTGAATCTGATGGTGACCAATGAAATTGAATTTGACCTTGACGATGACTTTTAATGTTATTTCATGATCTACTTTGTTTTTTTTCAAACATGAACGCTTATTTTTGACTGCAGAGTCTGAAAAAGCGGAAACTTTTACATTGAGTTATGCATCCATATTCAAAGTGATCAGTAGAAGACAAAATGCTGACAATTTTTAAATTAACATAGGAGGCCCTAATATACTTATACAGTGTAGACAGATTTATGTTACTTCAAAAGTATTGGTTATCATGATAATTACTATGTATACCTTTTCAATTGGCTGAGCACAATTTATGAGATTGTGAATCGCGTATCATTAAATATTTTATTGAAGATAAAAAAAATGTTGACCTCGTTATTAGCTGGAAGTCTTAAAATATCTTCATAAAAAATGTATGCCTTATCGCCTTTAACTGTATCTTCTTATATTTACGAAGCAAAAAAAGGAATGCGAAAACTTGGCAATCAAATTAAAATTTGTAAAAACTTGACAAGCAGCAAGAAGAAAAGTGAGTTAATCAATATCACTATCCTTTCCCTAAGTGATATAAAATGAATCACTTAAATATGCTCGCAAGTCTTAAAAGCTGCAATTATTTTAGGTTATTTAGTTTATTTAAAAGCAAGTAATTAAATTTATTATCGCTAATATATCAGTAAAAACGGACCGAATATGTAAAGCGCCGCTTTAAATGTCTTAATAGCAACATAGTGTTCTATCACAAAAACACAATAATATTTCTTTCTATAATTTTTCTTATTTTTATTTATTTTTTCAAGTATTGATGACTAAATTGACTGCACACAATCGATGGCTTCCCGGAACAGTATTTTCATTTCTTTACTAGCCTAATACTGTATCAGTAGTAAAGGGACAGATATGGTCAGACATCATAATATCTTAAATGAGACCTACTCAGTTAATAATTCAATATTTCTTCCTTATTACTTTTTACATTTTCATTTCCATCTTCAAATATTTTTAGTTAAAATTGAAGTGAAAAATTATATAATATATAAAACCGGCTGAAAACAAAATCTTCAAAACACTGGAGTTACGTAGATTTCTGACGACGGAAGATCGCAGAGATATATTTATCACTTCAAAATCAAGTATTAATCTTTACGACATCAGAAATCACGTGACCTTAATAACACACAATCGTACGTTACGATCGCTAATAAATTTACCACGAAAAAATCGCAGTACTCGCAGCGACACAATTTGCTCGATTGCAATTTCACGCAAAGAGGATTAACCTCTCTGGTTCGCTCGAAAATTAATAATGCCGTCGAAGCGGCTCGTACTCATTATGCCCGGCGATTTGAATAAAACACAAAGCCACCGAGAGCTTTGTTTAAACGAGACTCTCCTTTTATCGATTCGATAATAATCGCTCGCAAAAAAGCAAAATTTCTTAGCCCCGTCAGTCACTTCAAGAAATCCCTCAGGAAGTAATTAGTCTAGAGCTGCACATGGTTGAGATTTTTCTAAATGCCAGTTTGTTTTATGTTTTTCATTACACTAATGGTAAGTTATAAGTCGATTTCTTTCTAAAAAAAATAAACAAAAAAATTCGAGTTCAATAAAATTGCAAATCGGGTTATTTTTCCAGCCAGTCGATGGTTAGCTTCAGCTAACGAGTCCAGTACGGCCTCGGCATTTTGATGGGGACTCCCGAGGCTACTGTTTATATATAGCCCAAGTGCGTTCTATTCTTCCTAATGATTAGAAACTAAAAATAAATCTGAAATCAGCGAGCTCGATGCCTGCTTCGGGAGCACTCGCAGGATAAAATTGGAATTCGAAAGTCGACGCAGCGTCGAAGTCCTTCCATCGAGGGAAGATCGATAATGGAAGGAAGATCAGTCGGGGAAAAAGCCTTTTCAATTCGCAGATACTTATTTTATTGGGTCAACGGTTTTCACTGCGACGCGCAGGTACTTCGAATGATTATTTACTCACTTTTAAATATTTAAATATTTTCTTCTTAAAAAAGGAACGAAGGAAGGAGTGGAAGCTTGATAAAATAAAAAGGGGAGAGTCTCGGGTTAAGGGGGAAAAAAGAAAAGAGACTTTTTTTCGCAAATCCAAGTGGATTAGCAAGGCAAACGTGAAGGCACTTCTCGTTTCCCTTTTGAGTCGCGCGCTCGCCCGGTGACCCCCTGACCCGTCGCAGCGGCGAATTCGATTTTCGATTACGAGCAGCGTTGCCTCAAAAGCACGACCCGCGCTCCGCCGGAATTTCGACGCACGCCGGCGACTCGTCATTTATTTATTCGCCTGATGCCCTAAGAAAATAAGAGGTCCACAGGCTAGTAAGCTTAATAGTAAAGTATGAGTGGGAGGCTAAATAATTGAATTTTAACAATGATTGGATCATTAACACATTAAAAGAAGATATCTACGATGGACAACGCTACACGGAGAGAAACACCGGTAGACAGTTGACAAAAGTTTGTGCGCGTAGTCCACAATCAGCTCTTGTTAGCCGAGCGCATTTCTAGTTGTTAACCATCGACGAACGGACGAAAGCGAACAATCTGCAAGCGACCTACACCATACAATATTGCGATTGCGAACAGAGCACCTACATTCAATTGTCTCCAGCCGACTTTTGCTTGCGTACCATCAACAAACGCAACCCTACTGAAAAAAGTCACATGATTATCACATGATGATCACGTGATGATCATGTGATGATCACGTGAAGATCACATGCGGATCACATGATTGTCACACGATATTCATGTGAGATTTTGCTGCGACAATCAAGAGATCATCATGTGACAATAATGTGATCCGCATGTGATCTTCATGTGATCTCCATGTGATCGTCACATTATAATCACGTGATTATCAAGTGACAGTCACATGATTGTCAAGGAAACAATTCTCAACCATATGGATGATAACACGTAATATTGCCACCAAATACTCGAATTAAGCGTTTTTAATAATTTTTTTTATTACATTTTTTCACTGTGATTATCACATGAGAATCACATGATTATCACATG
>UXGC01001705.1:0-18231 GCA_900480045.1 Eurytoma adleriae | reverse complement strand
TAGAATAAAGATTCAAATGACAGCGAGTCCTCGTGTTGGATTCATTTACAATTGACTCCAAGCAGATTGAGAAGCGAACTTACATATGCGCACTCGGTTAAATGCCGATTAGTGATGCATAAGTTTTCGACCCTATATAAGCCTATATGCAACGTACACTATTACTTTGTACATTTACCACTAGGTGGACGCTGGTTGTTCAATTTCTTCCTGCAATGGATCTGCTGTCTGCGTATTATATGTATATAAGCCATTTTAAGTCCTAGATGGTTACATATCTGGAAAAGACTACTAGTGCTCCATCATTTAATTAATGATTATTTTACCGATTATAATGGTTTATAAAAGAATCGTGCATCTTTTCAAAATTATCTACTGAATTTTCTTAATCATTGTAATCAGATGACACTAAAATCGTATAATAGTAAGTATTGATGGGTAGGAAGATGTTTAAGGCGAATATTGGTTTTATCTGTATATTCGAATTCGTATCAGCGCATAAAAAATACGTTACCACATAATCATAAATATTAATTACTACAAAACCTCCGAACTCGCACGCAAGTGTCCATTCGATCTATTCAACTTACAACTCCGCGTCTACATCCTCGATTGAACACACGCGCTGCATCCGAAAAAACTTTTGAAAAAAAAAAGGAGAGAAGAAAACACCACCGCCTACTTCACTCGCGTTCGCGCAAATGACGAGTAGTGGGAGGCGCGAGATCGTTTATTCCGCCGGCGCGCGCGCGCTCGCTCGTGAAAGGGCTCCGGTGTGCAGGCAAATCGCGGCGCGCGCGAGAGAAAGCTCGTATGGGGCCCGGGGACAAAGGCGCGGAAAAAAGCGGGAGAGAAAGGAGGGATGCTTGCTGGTGGACGGAAGGAGAGGAGAGGGCAAGCGCACGCGCGGCTGGGTA
This sequence comes from Eurytoma adleriae, assembly GCA_900480045.1. Classification (NCBI taxonomy): domain Eukaryota; kingdom Metazoa; phylum Arthropoda; class Insecta; order Hymenoptera; family Eurytomidae; genus Eurytoma; species Eurytoma adleriae. The sequence continues at coordinate 17,314 of UXGC01001705.1, read as the reverse complement.
CAAAAGACGCGAAAAACAGCGAGGAAGACGCGAGAGCGAGCGACTGAAAGGGGTGAGGGGGTGCGTATCGGCGCGCCGAGCTTTCATCCTAATGAAGTATTTTCGCCGCGGCGCGACACGTGTCGTTCGGGACTCTCGGGCGCGAAGAAGCCCGCAGTTTCTTCTCTTCCGACGCGATGTAGTCTCTATCCTTATCCGACTAATATTAAACTCGATCGTTTGAGACTCGAGGTTTCTTTTATAAGTGTTTGGAGCGGAAAGTTATTTTTTCAAGTGTATTTTTTGTGATTAAAGGGGAAGCGGGTGTATACGAGTGGAAATGTAATTACTCCTTTGATTCGGAGGAAAACTAAGCCAATAGAGTACGAAGTGGATTAGACAAAGAGGAGTGATTTTATAGATTTGTTACTTTTTCACATTACGAGAAACAGATAGAAAGCCAGACCAAACCATTAAAATAAAAAATAATTATCTGCGAGGTGTTCCTTCCAAGGAATGTTTGTGGTATGTGTGATTATGAGTACAGCGAACATTCGCTCAGCGAAATCCCATGAAAGTGATTTCGCTAATGACGCGTAGTCGGGTTGAAATAAAAGCCGGTGGAGGATAGCATAAAATTTCGTGCACTTGACGCTTAAAAAATCGAGCGAGCGCCTCATTCACCGGGGGGACTCCGTCGCGTCCTGGGAGCGATTATTTTTAATTTCGCGCAGTGCCAAGATAAAAAAAAGCAGGCGTAAATAAAAAGAAGCGGAGAAGCCCCGACGAGTTTCTCTGGAAACGTATAGGTGCGTTTTTAATCCTCTGTCTTGGCCCCGCCGTCTCTTTTAGTCTTTTCTTTCATCTTTGTCGCAGGAATTTTTGCTCATACTTTTGAAAGAGAAACGCATCGGGCGGCAGCAATTAGGAAAATAAATCGAAAGTGAGCTTTTTTTTCTAATGATATTTTAATCTTCGAAGTGAACCAAAATCAATCACAAACTGATATTCCCCGAAGCTTTTTTAAAAATTAAACGAAAGCAAATTCCTCCGAGAAGAGACACACTCCTCTTTCTCCCCAGTCATTTCCCCTCCCTTAAGTGTAAAAACACGCAACCAACTTCTTCAGTCGCGCTTTATTTTTTTTCGGAACCTTTCTCCCTCTTCTTTTTTTGTTCGAATCGTCGCATTGTCGGCGACGCACTGTCACGGACTAGGTACTCCGCGATTCACCGTCGCGAATCCCTTCACAGACTCCGCGCGCAGCCCCATTTCTCGGCTTCTCCGCGTCGTTTTTTTTGTCTTTGCGCAAAAGTTGTAGCCTTTGTCCCATTGATTATTGTTGCACGGCACAATTCGCCTTTCTTCGCCCGTATTCCGCTTTATCCCCGCCGTTCTTTCGGCTCTTTCTGCCGTTCCGCCAACGCCGTCACCTATTCCACTGTTCGCAGTGGAGGGGTAATTACGGCCCTTCATCGATTACACCTGCGGGGCTGAGAATAATTTTTTCGATTCTTTCTCTCTCTTTCTGCGGCTTTTTTGCGCGAATCCGCTTTTCTGCCCTTTTTTCGTTCAACGACCCTTCGCATTGGAACTATTGTCGCGCGCGCAAAAGCAATCTTTCAGACAACGGTGAATCGAGCTTTTAAAACCTATTTGTGCTTTCGAAAGGTATTAGGATCGAACTTCGAATTAAGTCTTTAACTATACCATAGGTACCTATAGATTGTGTACTTGTACTAAATTGCGTTTGTCAATCATATACATAACTTGTCAATTTGAACAACTATATCATCATATTAAATCCCTTGAAGATTTACATGTAAGTCAGTAAGATCCATTTAAAAGTTAGGTAGTTTGTACACAACATCACTCAGTAGAGACTACAGAGGTTGGATTCAATCAAATTAACGTGATTGATCAGTAGATTTTACTAAACAAATAAGCCATAATGATGCAGCGCCATCAAGTAGAAACTGCTTCAGTAAAACCAATTTAACCTTAATGTACTTTCGACATGAGAATTCGGTCGGAACTACGTGAGAAGTCGTATGTTAAACTAATAATTCTTACAATGTTATAAATGCAGCCGACCTTTTTACTCCGTGAAGCCATAAACTAGCCAGTTACTGTCCGAAGACAAAAAATGGTCAGTAACTGGACAAACAGAGGTTTGACATAACCTAAAAATTGACCATTTCTACTAGGGAAAGGGGATGTATATGTATATATGTATATCTAATTCAAATAACTTTTTACATTAAATATTGTTCTTTGAAAAATTCACAATTTCAAATAATCTGCTCATAGTTAAGTATACTTTCCTTACAGAGCAAAAGCAAAGCTTATCGGCTACGTACAACTTGTGCAACTTATAAACGTCAATATCCACGCGCTTCTCAAATCCCGCCTGCATAAATCAGCGCTTTAGCTAAATAAGAAAAAAAATTAGCAAGATTTATCATGGCGCTTACGTATCGAGCAGTCGGTAGTCTGGCGAGAGCGGGCTGTGGAAAGGGAGTTTTGCTAGCGCGACTTTCACAATGGCGCGATAAAAGCCTCAGCGGACGAGGAAAGTCTCCTCTCGTCGCGTACCTCCGCCCTTCATCCCGCGGCCATCCATTAATTAACAGGCTTTGTACTTTTAAACGATGTTAAATAAACGGCATTGTTCGCGGAAAGAGCTGGCCGCCATTACGCTCCAACTTTGGTCTCTCTCTCTTGCTCTCGTAGGCGGAAGGAGGCGGGAGAAGGAAAAAGAAGGAGAGGGGGGTGGGACCCATTGTTCTAAGCAAATATTCTCGCGCTCTCCCGCCGCCTTTATCTCCCCCCCCCCTGACTTCTCCCTTTGTTTACCCTCGCTCTGACTTTTTCCCGACGACGCCGTCGAGCTTTTTTTCGCCCCTTGTTTTTTGCCCTATACCCTCCTCGACGCCGTTCCTCGCGAGCGCCCAGGTATACGCGGCGCTCCTTCTCTCGGTCCTCCCTCCTGTTCTTTCCTTTTCTTTTTTCTTTTTCGCGACGTGCTCGGCTTTTGTCGCCGGAGGAGGCTGTACTGCGCCGTTCGCTTCGCGGGGTTCCTTTTTTTTTCGCGATCGAATTTGCTAGCGCGCTCTCCTCGGAATGCAGCGATTTTTAGGTCGCTCGCCTATTTAGTTCTGTTTTGCTGTCGATAAGCACTGAAATGGAAGATTACAAAAAAAATAGTTGCGTAATTTATTTATAACAAATTAGTTGCTTATACTATACAAAATAAATTATCAAGAAAAACTGATTTCTGAAAATCGAAAAGTCCCCAAAAAGAAAACAAAAACGCATCGATAACACAAAAAAGGATTTTTTGGGCCAAATTATTGAAAAAAAAAGAAAAAAATGAACCTAATTAGATTAGAATCGGTTTAGCAGATTCTGAGATATAGATGGCCACACACACACACGCACGCACACACACACGCACACTCACACACACGCGCGCCCAAAAGTTTTTTTTTTAAACATGTTTTTAAAGAAACTTTTTGAAAAATCAAATTTAATTTCATTCAAGCATTCAAAAATTCACACGATTATGTACGTATATAGTTGCGCAACAGTAGTTAATAAAAGTAAAATGTCGATCGCCTACAATGAAGCTGGGGCCAACAGGAAGTGTCCTGTTAAATTGGATTTCGTTTAGCGGCAAAATGTGGACGAAAGAGCTTGCGCTTCGATCATTGCGCCGCGCCCATAAATGGGAGCATTGTCGCGCTTATTCTCGGAAAAACAAAAAAGGAAAGAAAGGAAATGAGCATTCAGGCAGTTGCGTTTTGACATCGGAAAGACAACGGGAGTTTTTCTCGGAGGTGTGTATCGGTAATTTACTTTACTTGCGCAATGATATCCGATACTCTGAATAGATCTAAAATAGACATTCAAACACTACAAAACTAGACTTTGTTAATCGGTTAAATGATTCGATGAGTATAGTCAATAGTAATAAAAAAGTTTTCTCGTAAAATTTACATGAAAATCACCGAAAAAAGAAAACCTTATCATGAGTTTGTTGCACATACTTCATATTTCCGCAGAAAAATCTCGGCAATTAAAATTAAAACAAAAAGTCAGTCAGAAAACCGCCCTATATTATACCCAAAACACAAACAATATTAAATTCTATCCACTGCGCAGCCCATCCCTGACAATTCGTCTCTCACGTTGCCACGAAGGAAAAAGTAGTCCGAACATATCCCCTCGACGAAAAAAAAACACGACGCTCGCACAACAGGGTCTTCATTATCTTCCAGGCATTGTTCCGGCGGAAACTGGAAATCCCGCGAGAGCGCCTCCTCCGGATCGTTCGGCCGCGAACTTCATTCCCGGGGCCACGGCTCACTCGCGTATTGTCTCTCCCGATTCCGAATCGGCCGCGCGTGCGCCAAAGTCGGGCCAACTTTCGCCCCATTGTCGGGTGAAAGCTCGCTCCCCGACTTTTCTCCCTTATGCATAATTGTGTGTGTGTGTGTGTGTGCGTGCGTGCGTGTGCGTGCGTGTGCGTGTGCGTGTGCGTATGCGTGTGCGTGTGCGTATGCGCGTGTGCGTGTGTGTGTGCGTGCGTGTGCGTGTGTGTGTGCGTGTGTGTGTGCGTGTGTATGTGCGTGTGTATGCGTGTATGCGTGCCTGTGTGTGCGTGTGTGTATGCGTGCCTGTGTGTGCGTGTGTGTTTGTGTGTGTGCTTCCACGCATATTGTGTGCATGTGTGAGTGCAAGTATGTGTTCGTATCAAGGGGATTTAGCGCGTACTTGAATGCTTGTCGACGAATGACACTCGCTTTGCTTTTCTTTTGTAACCCCCGGAGATTTGGGTACTTTTTATTTTGTTCACTGCCGTTGTTTTGCTTTCATTTTTGTTTGAGCCGAGATTAATGACTTGTTTACTATTGTTATGAAGGATTTTAATTGTAAAATAGAAACATTGAGAATTCAACTGAATTTTTCATATTATATTGTTGCGAAGGTTTAGATTGAAATGATTATAAGTTTTGATTAAAGAAGGAATTTAAAAATTTGTACAATGCAAGTCATGATTAAACTGTCAGTATATGGAATTTTTATTCCTTTCCACTTTAACTCATCTACTAAACTCATTGAAGTAAACTACTACTTTCGTGTCGACATATTCATTCACAATGCAAGTGTTAATCTCGCTCCCGTAATAAATTCCATCACGACCCGCAGGCACCCGATAGAAAAGGCGCGGATGTGCGTGCACTCACGCGATAAAGTGCTCCCGGGGCCTTGGCGCGCGCACCCCTCCGACCGCATCAATTTTCGTGACAATTAACCAAATCGCAGCTTGGATTACCAAATCCCATTATCCCGTAGCGCGCGTAGATTAAGACGGCCGCGGCGCTCCCCGTCTGCGCGAGGGTTGCGCGTCGCATTGTCCGCGCGTCCGGTTTCCAGCGCGAGAAAAGAGGAAGATGCGCGCGAAGAGAGGGGGAGCCCCGAGACAATGAGGTCGGAGAAAAAAGAAAGCGAAGACGAGGCGCGACGCACGCAAGGTGAGTTCTAACGAGCGGGAGACAAAAACCTGCGAGCAACAAAAGGGTCGGAGACACGCGCGTACGACGGAGAAACAATGGTATACAGTGCGGAGATGCGAAAACTCGTGCGAACGAGCTTTGCTGGGAGGAAAGGGGGGGGGGGTAAAGAGGCGAGCTCGAGGGAGCGGCGAAGTTTCGGTCAGTTGTGACGGGGAGCGCAATGCCCGCCAGGTGCATACAGCCGACGGCGCATTGTGCCTTGGATTGACCGGAATCCAGGCGATGCAGGAATAGTGCGAGAGGTTCAATTTAGTGGGAACGTAAATTGCATGATTAAACGTTAAGGAGAATGCTGCTATTGATGAACATGCAACTATCGAGTTTAGTCTACTGAAAGTTTCTAATTTAACGTACCTATTGGTGGTATAATTTTATTGATGTAACTAAAAGGTTACAAAATTTAGGTAGTTTTAAGTTAAAACTTGTGCTTGTGAAGTGAGCATTCTTGTCGGTTACATTATTTATATATAATACAGGGCCTTTATTGATTGGCGTTAAAAAGTTGAAAGTTATGGAACAAGGTAAAATAGTATTTGGATTCTAATGCGAGAGGTGACTGCCAGTTTAGCATCCGAGCTTAGCGATTTTGTCACCAGGTGGACTCGGGGATATCTTGCTCGGAAACGAGTAGGGTGTCTGAATGTGATATATAAGTCATCAGGAGATCTGAGTGGCAACGCCCTGAAGAAGGCTACTGGTGCTACTTTGATCGTAGTCGAGAACAAGGCGTTCAATTTTGTAAAATGGATATATTCTTTAATATTCCCTAGTCCTCACTTTTCTTATTGAGACAAATCAATAGTTTCAGTTCAAAGGTTTTCTCTTAAAAGTTTTCATTTATTTACTTACCGGTATCGAGAGAGAGAGCAAATTTGTAATTGTTTATCATTTTTATAATTTTGTCTTTATTAGTTGTAAGAAACTATTGCTATTGCATAATACTTACTGTCCTCGTCGAATGTTCCGTCATTATCGTGATAATCTGTTGTTGATTTTTGCTGGGTAGTAGTTGTGTCCGTGGATGTTAGGCACTTAGAAATTATATTAAACCAGCCAAATTCTGTAAAAAGCAAAATGCATTAATTGTATGTTTATCATTATCACATTATTAACAATAAAAGATTAATTGCTACAAAGAAAACAATATTCACAAAATGATAAATGTTAATGTACCATTCTGGCTAAAAGAATGGAACGTGATAAAATCTTAAGAGCATCACAATAAAAAAAAAAGAGGCAGCCCATAACGATTCATCGCATTCACGGCATTCGTACCACGACAAAGTATTCTTTTCATATTCCAAGTATCCAAGACGATCGCGACGTCTCTCCGACGCGTCCGCAGCTAAATATTCCCGACCCGACAAAAGGGAAGCGCATGCACGCGATAAAACGGTCGCTCCGGCGTTTATCTCGTCGCTTCCGCAGGCGCGGCAATATCTCGCGCGGAAAGAAACGTCGCGCGACAATGGGCGCCGTACCTCCCAATAACGGAGCATCCACCGGCCATTATTCTCCCGATCGAACTCGCCGGGAGGATCCCCGAGTCTCGCCTTAATTCCAGATCGCGGGAGCCGCCTCCCCGGAAGCCCCAAATCGCCGCGAAACGGCCTTTTTCGCCGGCTCACGATCGAGGGGGCGCGGAAATTCAAATTAAAACACTCCGCCGCGTCTTTTCGGCTCGTCGACGAGCCGAGGCCTTTCATCGCGAAGGGGTTGGGAGGGGGAGGGGGAGTGCGGAACCAGGAGACGGAGCGGAGCACCGTCGCGACGTCGTCGTCGCTCGCTCGCGCCCATTGTCAGCGCCGACGACGGCCGGCTTTGTTCTGCCATTGTCGGCGCACGTGCCCCGCCGCCGCCGCCGCACCGCTGCTCACTCGAATCGCGATGCCTTGGCAACGTGTTCGCCATTCGGCGCTCGCTCGATGCTGCGCGCCTCGCTGCACTTTTACGAACTCTCACCGCCCGGCTTTTTGGTAAACTTCCACGAGCATCGCTCGTTTGCTGTTAATTGATTACTCTGCTTATCGCTGGCTATTGTTTAGGGTAAAATTATGTTTGAAGTAGTAAATAATGGAATAGCTTCATTTGTTTAATTATGCACTGCTTAGAACAATAGTGTATTAAAAATGAGATTGTTTTTGCATGTAAAAATGAAAGAAGACTAAATTGTAGATTTTATGTCTAATATTGTTTGAGCTAGAAGGTATAATCAAATAGTATAGATTTGATCAAAAGTTCAATCCACAAACAGAAGATCGGGAAGTTCCTTCTCTAACGTGTGACGTCCGAATAAAGTCTTTTACTTTTAAACTGATAAAATTAATTTGGCCTATTTATTTCATAACCACATTCCAACAGGTTAGATTGATTATTTGTAATTCTTTATCACATTATTAAAAATGGTGAATATTATGCCTTCTAGCTCTCTGTTTCACAGTTTACACAAATAGAACCTCTTTTGAGATCTGAATTAGTCTTCGTAGGAAATGATGACATGTTCCTATCTATCAGTGATACATTAGTTATTATGTTTTTAGATTTTCTATTTGAGTCAATTAAAAATTCCATCCCGACGAATTTTGGAATTAACTGAATACCCATCCCCTGACTGTTCATATCTCCTGAGGTCTCCGTGCGGAAGGATCGCCCACGGTGGCGTTACTTCTCGCTGGCTCTCGTCACCGCGGAGTTTCGGTGCGGCGAGGCGCTTTGTCGCGCGGGCCGCTTCACAACAAGTGGTAATTAATTCCCGACCGTGACAATCGACGCTCGCGCGCACTTCGTTATACATCTCCGGCTCTCAATGGCGCGCCTAGGTGCGCCACGGTTGTATTGTGCCTTTTTGCCCGCGCTCCCACCTCCCCCTTTAGCCGTGTACGCGCGCTTGCGACGTTTTGTTCCCATTTTTCCTGCGACAATGGATAAGGAGAGTAACTCGAATTCTATCAGACTAATGCTATCGAAAATGCTAATAGGTATTCCAGTATAATGTTTGCTTAATGATGTTTGCTTTAGTTTCTGACTCATAAGGTGATCGTTTGGTTCTATTTTTAGACATTCTCAATCGTTAAATATTCAAAACAATTGCGAAAATATAAAAAAGAACATCACATATGACAGAATCTTAATTTTGTGAATAATGAGTTAAAACAGGAATTTCATAGTGATCTTGATATAACATCAGCTATAATGTAGCATACGTATGATGCTATAAATAATGCTTAAACAGGAAAACAAAATCTAAAGATGTATTGTTGCATCGTGATTGCAGGTGCGGAATGGAAGCTCTTGACCGAGGCGGAAAAGCTGCCTTTCATCGACGAGGCCAAGAGATTAAGGGCGATGCACATGAAGGAGCACCCAGATTACAAATACAGGCCACGAAGAAAGCCAAAGACCCACCGTAAAGAAGGCTACCCCTACAGCATCCCCTACCCCAGCGTACCCATGGACGCCCTCAGAGCAAGTAAGTCATACCATACCGATCGCATCTACCGTCATAACTAATAAAGTTTATGTGACATCATTACATTATTTTAACTGCTTATCACAAAACGTGTGATCTATTGTCCTGGTGTTCAGAGACCTCTAGCGGCAGCATCGAAATATGACGGTACACTCAGTTGAATTTAATTCTTTCGGAACGTAAGCTCATTAACCAATGGCGTTACTAGAAATTACTCGAAAAACCAATCAAAATGCCCACATTCAAAACATTCCGAAAGAATTAAGTTCAACCGCGTTCACATTACTAGCAGATCACTGTTTCTATTTTTTGTAACCTAACTTAATCTAATCATTAGGTTTTGGTTAGGTAACTTTTATTTCTCATTTTCCATACTTGCAAAACCAACAAAGCAACCTACTTATCGTCGTTCCTTACGAAGAAAAGTACATTTCAAAAAAGGTCAATTTTAATTTGCCATTTTTAAAGCACTAGAGAAAAGGGAACTCTTCCAGAACCTAACAAATTTGAGGTATCATCTGCATGATATCCTAAGTTCATCTGGTTTTGGAAGAGTTTACTTTTTTCTAGATTTTTTAAAAGATTTAGTGCAATTTTAAAGACTTAGTCCACCTCAGAAATTTAACGAAAGCACACCCCAAAATCCCAAATACCATTCAGCTTGGATCTTTGCAAAAAAAGTCAAGTATATACCCAAAGAGGCGAGGCGCGTCACGAGGTGCACGTCGTCGACGCCGGGCCCCCCGTCGCGAGCTAAGACAATCCGATAAATAATAAGCTACCGGACAGGTTTATGCCCTCGCGTGCCAGCGGTCGATGCATCCTCGCGATTTATCGCGATTACGCGAGCGCGCGCGCGCCCGAGAGGGCTTAATCGGGTTAGTCGCGACTCCCTCCCTCCGGATTTATCGCCGCGCCGTAAATATTTTTCAGCGCCCGCTTTCAATTCCCCCCGGGGGCAGGCTGGCCGCCTTCCCTCCCTAATGGAAATTACGCACTCACCTCGACTCCCGTAATTGGCGTCAAGCTCCGCTCCTTTCTTCCGCGCGCGTCTCGCGATGATTTGTTCGCGATGTTGATTTTTCGTGGCGACCCCCGGCCGCCTTACGCGAGGCCGTATAAATTTGCCGGCGAGTAATCGGGTTAGCGATTTTCGAGGTGTATAATCGCTTCCTTAATGAAATCCAATTCCGACTGTTTATTATCATCGCCTTCGCCTGCTTCCCGTCAAAATTATGTACTCGCGGTGTATACCGTTGCGGAGTATCCGTGCGCCTAAGTGACACTGATTTACGGCGCGCATAATTTAACTGAATTTTGTTTTTCCAACGCCGGCCTCTCGCCATTAATCTGATAATTCGAGAATTAACGTTACAAGCTCCGTACGGTATTTTGCCGGTTGAAAAAAAGTTTCAATTTAATTCCAAATCGAAAATTCAACGATCAAAATAAGTGAGTTGGCACAAAATTCGAAGTATGTAATTAACCGAGAATCCGCGTTAAAAAAAATACTAATCACGCGAGGAGGTCTAATCGTTCGTCAATTAATTCGTCGAGTGTCGACGAGAGGGAGAGAGAGAAAAATCGGGGGCGGCATTCACGCATTCAGCGCCAATCAATTTCGCTTCTAATTACCCGACACTTCACGCGACGCTGCGAGCGAGCTCAGCCCGCCGGCAACGAAGCGGCATAACGATAATCAAGATTAACAGGAAAAAGCGCTCCAGACTCTACCCCCCGCTTAGGGGCAAAAAAAAGTGCGCAGCGCATACTTGAGTTGTAATTGAGAGGCCGGGGGACGCGCGCGCTCCCGCTTCTCTGCTTTTTCACGTTGATGCTTCTATAAAATTGCGTCAAATTGTGAATGGTAAACATCGCCACTGGGTATCCAGTAAAGTTTTTTTTTATTTTTTTTTTCAGAAAGGTACATTTTTATTTTAATTAATATCAATTTAACTGTAAGAACGCAAACAGACTCTAACGGCCAAGAAGAACCAATACCATCGCCAAGAAGAACCAATACCAATACCAGAATATTTATTATTACCTCAAAAAACAAATTTCGGCGTTTCGACCCGGACTGCTAGTGTGGACTCATCAGTGGAGCACTAGCAGCTCTTCTCCAGACGCCTAGCCAAGGCTAGTGTGGACTCATCAGTGGAGCACTAGCAGCCCTTCTCCAGACGCCTAGCCAAGGCTAGTGTGGACTCATCAGTGGAGCACTAGCAGCCCTTCTCCAGACGCCTAGCTAAGGCTGGTGTGGACTCATCAGTGGAGCACTAGCAGCCTTAGCTAGGCGTCTGGAGAAGGGCTGCTAGTGCTCCACTGATGAGACGCCTAGCCAAGGCTGCTAGTGCTCCACTGATGAGTCCACACTATCAGACCGGGACGAAACGCCGAAATTTGTTTTTTGAGGGAATAATAAATATTCTCCGATGGTATTGATTCTTCTTGGCCGTTAAAATCTGTTTGCATTCTTACAATAGCCACGGAACGTTCGAATCAATTAATCGAGGCTTTGTCTTGATTTAACATTAAAATCAATTTAATTGTAACTTTACAAGGGCAGTTCTTTTTAATTTACATAAAAGAGTATATTTTTATAAAATTCCGCAATCCTTAATTTTTATTTGCATCGATACCGTTCCTTTTAAATTAACCCAACATCCGCGAAAATTAGCTTAATCCTTCAATCAATCACTTCAATGATCATTTCTAACAGTCAATCTCGCAGCTTCGGCGTCGATGTTTGTTTTCGAGAATCCAGCTTCAAAACGGCTCCATTGAAACCCCCGCGCTCCTCGTTCATTTAAATCTCCGGCTCTTCCCCTCGGCGCGGCGTCGCAGTGCCTTGCACCCCCGGAGATTACCGAGGCGATCGGCCGCGCGGCGAAAACAATGGCCGCGCGGCGCAATCAACGAATCCGTGTAAACGCTCGGCACAAAGGAGCCGGGAACGGACATCTGCTCGGTCCGGCGCGACAGATGCGCGGAGTCGAGCGGCGCCTAATTGCGCATCGCTCGCGAGTGAGCAGATCGCCTCCCGGGGCAAGTGAACAGTCGCGGCTAAATATTTTGGTGCGTCAAGTGCGCCAAGTCGAGTGTCAATGTTTTAGGGTTCCTCGCTACTTTATTCAATCCTTTGTTTTTGAAGGAGGTTCTATCGGTAGATAACTAGTCAACATGGAGAAAAAAGTTCCGTAAGATCTATTTCAAAGTTAGGTAGTTTTTACGTGACATTACTTCAGTAATGGCTGCAGAGGTTAGATCCAGTCAAATTAACGTGATTGATCAGTAGATTTTACTAAATCAAGTCATATTTATGCAACGCCATCTAGTAGAGCCTGCTTCAGTTAAAACTACTTAACCTCAATTGTTCTTTCTACATGAGAATTCAGTTGGAACTACGCGAGAAGTCGTAAGTTAAAATAAGTTCTTATGGTGCAAGTAAATGCAACCGAACTTCTCCGTAAAATCAGGAATTATACGCACTAAGACACATATAGCGCTGTGTTCGTATGCGAACAAAAACATACAGCGACACTGTATCTGTCTTACTCACACGTCCGAGCGCAACATAACCTAGAATACTATTTATATTTTTTTCTCCTTTCTCAGTCCATTTTGCCTTATAAAAAGTTAACTGCAGCTTTACTCGACTGTTATTTACATATCTGCAAATTTTTCATTAATTTCTCAATTGTAGTTTGATCTATTGCCGATAGTAACCTCTTTAATTGAAGGACATTTTTCGAACCGATTTTTCTAGCTAATAACCTTTTATTATAACCTAATTGATTGGACGAACGGGACGAAATTAATTTTGACGAACTTGCGTTTCAAGATCGTTACGACTGCGTTCGTTTCATTTAAATGTCGCGTTATTATCGTAATTACGAGGACCGAAGTCTTCGGGGAAGAATCGGGTGCGTTTAGCGCCGAGCGATTACCGGTCACCTCCCGTGATTGGAGAAAAAAATCGAACCGCTTGCGACAGCAATTATTCAAATTCGTTCGCGTGACTCGGCAGCTTCGCCGGACTTTGAAACAAAACCGAACGCAAGGCGGACGCGTCATTAAAGTGTAACCGCGGTAACGAGCGTTTTGGCGATTCGCGAGCGATTATCCCCCACAATGAATAATGCGATTGCCTCGCGCGGTGGATGGCACGGGAGAGAAAGAAAGAGGAAGAGAGTTGCTGTCTTCGCGTCGTGATTATTGGGAGCCTTCTTCTCTTCTCCTTCAACCGGGTGTTAGCAGTGTCCGTTGTTATTAATGAGGCACTTTCTTTGAGCGGACTCCGAGATTGAATTTATATGAATTGGAAAGTAAATTGCGAATCTGGTTGCCCAATGACCCATTGGGCATTAACTTAACGACGTGTAACATTTGAAGCAATACAAACTTTTTTATTTCATAAGTCTCAAATTAGAATACACATATTAACCAGGAGAGTGTCACACCTTCGGGTCACGGATTTGGACGAAACTTTAGGAATTTTTTTCTAGTATCGAATAGTGAAACAAACCACCTTTAGTTTGATCCCATAAGTCTTTATTTAGCTCATACAAAATGATTTATTAACAATGCTAATGTTTTCAGTTGTTTCTGGTAAACAAAGACCTATGGGATTAAACTAAAGGTGGTTTACTTTATTGTGTGGTATTAGAAAACTATTCCTAAATTTTCGTCGTTCACATTATGATTGTTACTAAGGATGAATTTAAAAGTTACTTCCTCGTTCCAGAGTATAAAGGTTCTAACATAGAATTCGGTTGAAGAAGATAACCAACTCAGGATTAGTAAGAAGAAGATCTTCTTCCTCGTTCCAGAATATAAAGGTTCTAACTTAGAATTCGGTTGAAGAAGATAACCAACTCAGGAGCAGCAAGAAGAAGATCTTCCTCGTTCCAGAGTATAAAGGTTCTAACTTAGAATTCGGTTGAAGAAGATAACCAACTCAGGATCAGCAAGAAGAAGATCTTCTTGCTGATCCTGAGTTGGTTATCTTCTTCAACCGAATTCTAAGTTAGAACCTTTATCCTCTGGAACGAGGAAGTAACTTTCAAATTCATCCTTAGTAACAATCATAAAGTGACCGATGAAGTAATTTTATTTATTAACACTGGTACTTGTTGTCTTAAGACTTCAAACCATTGACATTCACACTTAATTATACCGAGAAATTCACGTAAGTCTAATAGCAGCCAATCTAAAAATAAATAGACGCTGAGAAATCGACGCGTAACCTAAATAAAGTAACGCAACCGGTCGTAGTAAATTTTTTAACAACGTCGGCAACATTTATAAAACCAACATAATGAGCGGAATATCGCCCGTAAGAATCTTTACCGCGGCGACTAAGCCGCGTCCCGAAGTGAAAATAAATTCTCGGCCGCGACAATGCGCATAAAGGAGGATGCGTGATTTTTCGATCCTCCTTTCGCGGCGGCCATAAATCTCGCCGCGTCTCAACGCCAATCATCCCGCGGCGAGCGCGCGCCTTCGAGTCATAAATGAGCCGTGAGCGACGTGCACCTCTCTCCCTCTCGGTCAACAATATTCCGTTCTCCCTTCCCTCGCTCGATTGATTTGCCCGAATGACTCAGGCTCGGGCCTTTTCTCTCTCGCTCTCCGGCCATTCGAAATTTCTATGCGGCTCGCGCGGATCCTTCTTCCTTTTTTTTCGCGGTTGTGTACACCGAGGTTCATTCTCGGGTTCGCGTTCCACGGAGTTTATTTTTTCTTCTTTCTCTTTTTTACTTCGCTCTTGGTCTTCGTGCTTTCATTATGCAAATGTTTCCCGGAGTGCGAAGAGCCGGTGGTGCATTGTAAAGAGGAGTAAGGATTTTTCACATCTACCCCGGGCTGTGTATGTTCAGCACGAACTTGTTGACAGTGCAATTAGTTTTTCGCGGTTTAGAGTGGAAGCATTCAGAATGGACGCGATGATGTACTAGTGGTAGTATTTCAAATTTGTAGATGGATACTTTTTTTAATTTGGATACTTTTAGAAAGGAGTCAACAAATTTGTTGTTCTTAGCTTCAGAAAAAATTTTATAGAATTGATCAGAAATTAGTATACTTCAAATGCATCATCTCTTTCTATTACCAGGTAATAAATGTGTACTCCTTTAAAACTTTTCTTTTCCTAATTCCATTTGTTAAGGTAGTTCTTGCCATCTTAACACCCCTAGTAGAAATCAGATGGGGATATGTCCTACTACTCCTTATCAGATCCCTACCAGAATCCCATGTTTTCCATAAGGCCCTATGTATAAGAGTGGGGCAAAATCCTACCAGAATCCGGTAAGCTTTTCCCCATTTCCCATCAAAACCCTAGGTATTTCTACTAGGGACGACCTACAAAAGTAATTTTTTATTTGTTCTCGGTAAAAACCCCTCAATTTTCTACCTGGGAAAACAAACCTACAAAATACCTATAAAATACCTGGGAAAACAAACCTATAAATACCTATAAAATACCTATAAAATACCTGGGAAAACAAACCTATTAATACCTATAAAATACCTGGGAAAACAAACCTATAAATACCTATAAAATACCTATAAAATACCTATAAAATACCTATAAAATACCTATAAAATACCTATAAAATACCTACGACTAATTCCTTGAAATTTCTTTTTTCTTACAAAAAACGTAATCTTTTGTTTCAGGCATGCCCGCGGGAATTGGTCAAGCGGGTATGAGTTCGTATTACGGTCCAGCGGCGGCGTACGGTTCGCTGTCGTCAGCGAGTATGGCTGCGGTGGCGGCAGCAGCAGCCCAGCAGTCCGCAGCGGCGATGTCCGCTGGACTCACCGCACCCGCACAGGTGAGCGACTATAGACTTTATACCGACGAGTTACTTTAAGCCTACCCCGAGGAATTATTCCCGGTACTTTTTACGCGGCAGCGTCGTGACTGAGGAAAATTGACGAGCTCTGGGGCGTCGAACCCGTCGAGGTTTAAATTAGTGACAGGCGTTGGATATTTTTTCCTATTAAGATATTTGTTGACTTTTAACGACGAGTTTATCATTGAATAATTAGACGTTGATTAATTTCGGTGACGTAGGGAATCTAGCGAGAGGAGGTAGGCTGATATGGTAATGCTAGGTTTTGACAGTATAATTATTGTCGAATGAAGAGGACCGATGAGCTAATGATTCAAAATATTTTGATGTGACGTATCAAAACTTTTATTGGTACAAAAAAATTTCTAACGCCATACTTCTTCGAACGATTTGAGTGACCTTTTCAGGTTACTTTTTAAGAGATTACTTTATGAAATTGTAAAAAAATTCTAATTGAGAATCAGTTTTGGTTATTTTCCTAATGAGCTACAGAAAGGGAATGATGTACTTTCCAAATAAGATATTATACTACTTGTTATATTTTTCTTGACTATTTCCTTGACTATTTATTGAAGGTGTTTAGAGATTCAATTGTGCACTATTTAGTTCCAGGTTTTTTTTAGGGTTAACTTGAAGTTAGTTACCAATTTCAAGTTACTGTCCTGAAGAAATACAATATTCGCGAAAAGTTTCTATTTTATTCAAGTACACTATTTTAGTAAAATTGATCCACAAAATTACGCAATTTTTTAGTTAGGAACATTTTTTCCTGACCCTGTCGATTCACGGTACTAACTACCTGCCGAGGCTTTGTTCGCTCGAGGGTCGTGCGAGACAAACGCGTGGCCTAAAAGACACCGGCGACACAAAGGCCGACGCGTCGCGAAAGAGTCACGGAGGCGAGAATTGCACGCTTCTTGAAGGATAGTCTTTCTCATTATCCGACGGTATTTGATCAGCTGGTCGCGCTTCCTCCGACGCGATGCAACCGGATAGCACGAGGTGAACGTCGAACGTCGGCTTATTTGCTTACTCTTTTCCTTTGACTTGTGCAGGGTTAGGTCTTGTAAGATAAGAGATACCTTTTCGAGTTTATCGAGAGGAGAGAGGTTATTATACAGTTTAAATGTGGGTAGAAGAAATGGAACCATTATATTCCTTATTGGAAATTGTCTTGTTTTCTGCGAATGATGAAACGATCGTTGGGTTATTTTTTACTTCATTTAATGACCATTTTCCAAAATGACCATTAATTGGATCAAAAATATCCAAAAGTTAGTCTCATTGGTGGAAGAAACTATAACGATTACCAGCAAAATATTTGAATTTTTTCAAATTAGATCATATAATACCCTGGTAGAAAATTCACCATAAATTGACCATAACTGGTCAATAAAGAAGACGATTGACCATAAATTGACCAATTT
>UXGC01001704.1:0-18239 GCA_900480045.1 Eurytoma adleriae | reverse complement strand
TTTTTGTAAAAATTACTAAACAGTTAGTAATCTTCGAATCAAGTGACCTGTTTGGTAAAAATTACTTAAAACTTGGTCAAATTTACTCAAAACTTGGTAAAAATTATGACTTTTTTAAGAATTTTTACAAAGTTGGTTAGTAATTTTTAACAATTGGATTCCATGGTCCCAAGATTACTAGAAACTTAGTAATTTTTTTATTGAACTGTACTCTCCGTTTTGAAATCAAAATTTTTTAATAACATTCAATTTTAATAACATTCGTACATAGAGCAGTGTACACGACAGTTAAGTCTTTTTCACATATTTATTTACTATTTCTTTTATTTTTCTTATTTGTAATCTTTAATTAAACAAAATGCAATACAGTTCTGAAACTTTTAGTGCGCTCTTTATAGTAAAAAATAGAGACACATATACAATTTTGTGAACAATTATATTTTGCATATAATCCGATACCTGTACCTGCATTATTTACAGAAAAAACCACATACCACAATAATTAACTTAAAGAAAGCTGAGAAAAGAGTCTTCCAATGACGGATCTCATCGCGATCAGAAGTGAGAAACTTCCCACAAGCCCGGAAAATCGTAAACGGACAATTTGAAGAAGAGAGAGGGAGAAACGGCCGGCACCGCCCATCGCGCAACGGAGGAAGCGATAATTTTTCTCGTGTGCTCGCGGTGCGCGGAGACGCGTGAAAAGCGCCGACGAGAGCCGCCCCTGTTTACGCAGCCCCGGAGTTCCAGGGGTAGCCGGGGGCCTCTCCCCCCGCGGCGCAGCCGCGAACCGGAGACGAGGCGCGTGCGCCCGAGTGCCAGACTGCGTGGCACCAGGGAAAGCCGGGCCCGCGTCGGCACCTACTCATCGGCAGCCGGTGGGCGGACATCATTTCTCTTCCTCGGCCGTCGCGGTAAACACGTGCGTGTTTTGTCGCGAGATGCATCGAATGCGTAGAAGGCAGCCCCGCCTCGTAAACCCGCGAGGAGTTGTATCCTGTTCCGCTTTGCTTTGCGCGCGTTTCACGCTCTTTTGAGCCGGTTTTTTTTTGGGTGATGATATTGGTAGGTTAAATGGACCCTTGATTTTGATTTTTTCTTCTTGGCATTGGCTCGCTTATTCTGCAATGCGGTGATGCCACTATATTCAAATTATTATGCATTTTGGTTTTGAGTTGATGCGCTAAATAGGATTTAGGTAAGAATGTGGTGAAAGAAAACAATTTAGGACAGAAAACTTAGTGTGAAATTTTCCTCAAACTGTACAGGAAATCATCAGTTATATAAGTTGTTGATGCTGGAAAAAAGGAAGAACTTTTTTTGGTCCCTGTTGAAAATATCCAGCTGGATTTCGAGCTGGAAATCCAAGTGGAAATCCAGGGGTTTGGCTCCAGGTGAATTTTGACCAAATCCACGTTGATTTTCCAGATGGATATTCCAGCTGGATATCCAGCCAAACCCCTGGATTTCTAGCTGGATTTCCACCTGGATTTCTAGCTGGATTTCCACCTGGATTTCTAGCTGGATTTCCACCTGGATTTCCAGCTCGAAATCCAGCTGGATATTTTCAACAGGGGTAAAAGAATCTCCTTTTTGAAAAGGAAATCTTTGTTTTTAAACATCTTAGGTATTTCTATTTTATAAAGTAGGAAAAATCAATTTTCTTTTAAGAAGTGTCCATTTTATAACAGCAGAAAAGCTATTGTGAATAACGTTGCCTTCTCCTTTTTTAAAAAAGATTTCCTGTTTTGCATACAAATTTCATCAAACCTAAAACTCTATCAACCTTTAACATTATGAAAAGATTTTTTACTTTAAAAAGACAGATTTATTTAAAAGCCTTAGTTTTTGTAATCTCTTTAATAGACAGATACATCATTAACCTTTAATTTCAATAATACATTTGTTGAATTATAGGATCAATTTATTTGATAGAGAATGAAGAGATTAGAGTCCTCATGATTGACATTAATTTACCGTATTTCAAATACCTGTAGTTTTGTTTCACAACTACACTATATACCAAGTTAATTAGAATTGATACAAATAATGCACAATTCAGATCGCCCTAGCTGCGTCATCCCAATATTCTGCGTATTATTATAAGTTATTAAACTATATTAGGTATTAATAAAGATCTGCAAATAACATTTTACACCTTTAAAAATTCGATGCTAAATTTTACATAAATTATTTGTTAGAGCATTATTTCATTTTTTATATTATAGCTGATTCAATTAGGAGAGTAGTCTATCTATTTTAAAAACAATATTTTTGCAAACAATTGCAACGTACAAATTTTATTATATTTATTCAGCGTATTAGAACCTTTTTTCCTAATTTTTCACTATTCAGTTTCATTTTGACAGTCTAATTTGAAGGGCTGACGGAAAAATTGGTCAATTGTCGGGAACAGTTTACTTCCTTTCCCCCAAAAACCTTTCCTTCTCAGATAACGCATTCGGTCAAAGTCCCCTTCCTCAGCACATGTGAAGCGTTAAGGATGTCCCCGATCATTTTACACTAAATCCTCTAAAGTCTTTATTTACTCACACTGAAAAATAGATTAAAAAATAACACTAAGAGACGTTGATGCAAAACTGCTTTTTCACAACTGAAATGTAAATTTTGCTTTAAACATGTCGTTTCAGTATATCAATCTTTTAATCACTCGTTATACTTCAAAATCATACTAAATTTTGTACGTAAATTTTGTTAATAAAAATTTTTTTTAAAAATTTAACTAACGCTTTTTAAAAGTAAAACAAAATTCAGTAAAAATCAGTGAAATTGACTGATTCACAATGTTTTTCGATGATTTAACTTCACTTTACAATCAGACGGCATATTTAAACAAAATTCCCATCGACATTCAAGCATAAAAATTACGCGCAGGATAAATCAGCCGCTCTCGCAACAGCTACATCGCCACTTGCACAAAACTCACGACTTCCAAACCGACGTTCGCTCAACAAAAAAAAAAAAGATATCGAAAGCAGCGTCCCATCTTACGAGAAAAGCTCGCTATATTTTCATCAAGGACAGTCCGCGGACGGCTCGGACAAAGGTGCCCCGACTTGCTTGGTACTTACTTTAATTGAGCGCGCGGGTGCCGCGGCGCACGGATTAAAAAGAGGTCGGCGTGTTTTTTCGGTAGCCGCGCCGCTGTCAGTCAGCCGGGCTGACGGGCCGGGCGCGGCGAAAGCGCCAAGTAATTGCGATCGAACGCGTAAAAATAATAATGGCGCGAGCTCGCCGGGCCTCCTTCGACGCGGCCGGGGAGTGCCCCCGGGGATTTTCATTCGTCGCCCGCGCGCGCGAAGCGCATCGAGAGGCCAGTCTCCAACGCCGACGCCGGGTTTATCGAGCGATTCAGGTGACCGCCCACCCGCTAACGGGAATTTACTATTTACGCGCGGAGAAAATTTTCCTCGTTAAAATCGTGGGTGGAAACGAAAACTTGGGAGGGATGGTTGTACCGGTAATTTTTAGGGAAATCTCGCGAAAATTGCGTTAATTTCTTGTAAAAGTGTTCAGTGGCAATTTTTGCAATAATAATCTTCGAGCTCTTTGCATTTGTTAACTGCGGGTCGTTAAATTTTAATTTTAACTAAATTTAACTTGAGTGTAATTGCTTTTGTTGAATTTGTTTCTAGTTCTATTGTCAAATGGGACAATTGGATTCGGTTTACTTGTATATACTGTTTGAAAAACCAACAGTTTGCTACTTAAATAAATTAAAAAAAAATATTTTAAACTATTTAATTAAACTTTAAATATATTTTTTCTTATTTTCAATATTTATCTATGTTTTAAAAATGCAGCCGACTTTTTTGACAAATAAGAAGTGGTGTTTAGATCTTCTTAACAGATTAAGATTTTTTTGTTGTACATTATTAGTTACGTAGAATACCTACTTTTTGTTGAAATTAAAATTATTTGAAAGCAAATAATTAAATAAACATACTTTTACTGCATAACTAACATATAATTCCTTATTAAATAGCTTAAACGCAAATGTAAACAAAGTGCACAATTTTTTTTAATAATTAAATTTAAACTTAATATCTCTTAACAAACTGTAATAAAATCGAAATAACCAAGTTCAAATCAGCATTTTGAATAGAAGTAACGGAATTTCTTTTAGAAACTGTCAACTTAAGTGTGTCCCGAAAATTTGACGCCTCATTATCGTCTTAAAAGACGAACAAAAACACAGTTAATCTAAAAAATAAAGTTAATTTTCCATTGTATTAAAGTTCCGCGATAAAAGAGACCCCCTAGTGAAAAAGTCCGCCTTTGCGACAATGCGAAATACCGAAAAAGCCGACTGGTGCCGGGATCAACCGCTGACGCGGTCACTGGGTCTTTCTCTTCATCTTTTCCATTTTCTCTGCCTACTTGTATTTATTTTGTCCCTTTCTTCACATTGTTCTTTTATTTTACTGTAAGCCTTTCTCCCTTGGCTAATTACCATAAATATAACGTTCTGCATAT
Organism: Eurytoma adleriae; assembly: GCA_900480045.1. Classification (NCBI taxonomy): domain Eukaryota; kingdom Metazoa; phylum Arthropoda; class Insecta; order Hymenoptera; family Eurytomidae; genus Eurytoma; species Eurytoma adleriae. Next base: position 13,742 of record UXGC01001704.1, on the reverse strand, counting down.
CGAAATATATAAGAAATAAAGTACGAAAAAATTTTAATGTAGGAAAAGATACTGAATGATGAGCCTTTGAAATTCTTCTTGCATTTTTAGATACAAGTATACACAGTTATTTGTGCAATAACTTTTTAAAAATGAATATAAAATGAAAATAAATAATAAAAAATTAAACAAATTTTATTTTAAAAGTAAATGAACCATAATCCTTCTATCAGGAAAATATCCAAACAACAATAATAATTAATAAAACAAACTATTTAGCAAGATATTGCATCCGGTTTACGTCTACGCTGATAATATAAATAGACCTGGCAAATCATCTTAGTTTATCTCGTTTCGCTTTCCCTCATCATTCCGTAAGACCGCAGTCACGAAAGCATCGAGATAAGCGTCTCCGCGCAATTCGATTACCGCCTCCCGGTCAAATTTTTTGCACCCAGGCAAGGAACACCGCAAAAGCTCGAAGAAAACTGCGCAGCCGGGCGAAAAAGTCAAGCCACGCTCCGGACCTTCAGCAGGGACCGGTGTGTTTTGACACGAGGGCACCTCGGGGGGATAATCCGTTAAACGTCGCGCGCCGGGCGGTCCACCCGCTCGCTCGGCCCCGAAGTATTCCCCGGTCCAGCTTCGCGCGCCGGCCACCAAAAGCTGCGCATAATCCAACGTCGCAAGGCGATCGTCGAGCGAGCGCGTGCTGCTGGTGGCATTTCCGGATCTGCGCGGGGGTGCCGCCGCGCAAGAATAAGCCGCGTATTTTACCGGCTGTTTTGCGGCGGATCAGCCGAGGCGAGGGGATTCCCCCCGATCTGAGGCGCGAAATTAACGGAGGTAAAAGGAATCGGTTGTGGGCCGCTACTACTGTTTACACTCTGCTGGTGGATTTGCGCGCCGCCGGTAATTCTTGACCCTTGGAGCGGCGCGTGCTACGCGACTGCACGGTGCTATTGTGCGATTATTCGTCATGCGGATAATTGGAGAGCGGACGGTTTTCGAGGAGAATGCATTATTGAGTGCTCGCTCTGGGTGGAACGAGGAGTCAGTAATAGTAAGTCATTTAATTACTTCATTCTTGAGAATTTCTTAATTTAAGTTACTCTGTATTTTACGTAGGCGAAAAATTTTACACAATTTGCTTGATGATAAATTATAAGAAAGTAACGTTGCAATGAATCCTTTTGATAAAAAGTAGGGCAATTTCCTTAACGAAGAAAATATTCATGCTGCTGATTAAAAATTAACAACAACAAAAAACAGAATCTACAGTCTAGTGTCACGGAGTGACGACCAAGCGCATCTCCGATTACGACATGTAGATGAGTCGCAGCGAAAAAGTGCATAGCGATCTTTAGCGCGGTGGAAGAGCGCCTGCTTTCGGTTTTTTCATTTTTCTAAAAATGAGAAATCAAATGAAACTGTTTTTGGATCAATTTTAAAGTATTTAACAACATTTTTAATATATAATCATTCTTGACTTCAAATGCACTCTTTACATTCCACTAATATTTTTTTGTATTTCAATTGGTATTTGAGAAATCTTTGAATAAAAACTGTAATTTCCTGATTACGAAGCACTATTTGGTAAATAGAGCAATATTACAGAAGGAAATTATTTTATTATTAAAGATATTGTAATGTTGTGCATTTGATTAATATAGATTAGTTTCATTTTTACGAAACCTCAGCTATAAACTCAATTTTGTGATTTTTGCTGATACGGTGTTTTTAAATCAGCACACTAGAATAAAGGTATCATTTATCAAAATTTTTGGAGCCACTTTTTTACAATTGAGCAACATTTGCCGCAAATTTCTTATAATCCTGTTTTCTTTAATGATAAAAAAAACAAACACTCGATTTTATTAGTGAATTCTTCACCTAGTCGTTCATTCAATGCATCTCTTACTTCTAATCGAAAATAATTTCATCGACACTAATGCAGCCGTATAAATTAATCACTGTCACATTAAAAATGTACAGCAAAATACAATGCGAGACACCAATTTAAAATTACAATACTTAGTGACTCGTACAATATTATTTTTGTTAATTCGATTCCGCTCTTTAGCTTAAGGAGGTTTTTTTTTCAATAATTTCGGGCACGTGTGTATCCTCGAAGCTCCACAAAGGCGCCTTTGTGCCAGCGGGCTAACGCAACGCCTAGCGAGATCTTGCATTCGTTCCTTTTTTTTTTCACCAGAGACCGAGCGCGCCTGTCGAGTGCGTGCAACGTCAAGTGTAAGTGCCTCGGAGCCACCCAGCATAACCGACGAATTATAATCCGTGGGCGTCGATCCCGCACGGTCATCTCGGATCAAAAGTCATCCGTCCTCCTCTCGCGTACGCGTCGACTCTCTTCTCTTTTCACTCTTGTAGCGCGCGCCCGTCATACCGGCCTTTTTGTGCGAGCTCGCGTCCTAGGTTTCTTCACTCTGTGTAACGTACACTCGGTTTGCCGAAACTATTAAGCATTCAAAATTTTCGGTTGGATAATGTCGGCGTATGTGTATAGGTTGTGTAAAAAGCAGACGGATACGTTTCCCAAGTTGTTTGATCTGTCAAAATTTCTTGATTGAGATACTGCACGGTTATTTGCAGTTACATTGAAAATGTTTGAACAGAAGATGTAAAAATCGAAAATATCGCGCGTGAAGAATATTTTGTTACGCGTTACTGGTAGTACAGAAATCAAGAGACTAGTGCGATAAAAATTGTCCTGTGTGGAAATGATTTATAATAATCCGACATTCTATACATTATTCTTTTCCCAAAAAGAATAAAAAATTTTGAACTGAATTTAAAAAATTTCGAGCAAATAATAATAAAGTTACTATGTCACACATACAAGCGTGCGCGCAACTCACACAAACTTTATACACACACAGACAACTTGAAATGAATTAATGCAATCTTGATATTTTTTCGAAAACCTTTTTCTCACCGTAACCAATAACTTTCTCTATGAGAAAGCAAAAGGCTTAACTGTAAAATTTTTCACATTTATACACAACTAATCACAAATTGTATAAAATGTTCGAATTTTAATTAAGGACATAGATTCCATTCACACGAATTTCGATGCAATTTTGACGCAAAGCGTTTAAAAAAGCAAACCCGCAGTCAGATTTCAATTCAACCGCGAGCAATTACGTCTCACATACGCACTCATTCATCATCGTCTCCGCTCCACACTTTCCACCTGCGTCACCGCGGGACCTAATCTCTCGCAGTATCCTCCGCGCCAACAAAGTATCGGGCGCGGAAGAAAAATATTATTTATCCCGGCCCCGGCCACTCCGCAGTCTCCTTCGTTATTTTACCTCCGCCTCAGATGTGGCACGCGAGCGAGCGACAGGAGGCATTCGTCGCGCGCGCCGATAGCGACCAGCGCACGTACGCGCCGCGTATTTACCCAGGCACCTTTCGCCCCGCGGACACGCGGCCCCACCGCCGTGACGAAGTGGAAGCGGGGGCGCGAGGCGATCGAGGCTACCGGTCAGGTGCGGAAATTATGAGCGTGTTTATCTAGCCCTCCGAGCGACGACGGAGCGCCCGTTGATAGCGAGGCCCCGGGCGAAGAAGGCCGACGGCGGCGATGGCCCTCGCGCCGACGGCACCTGTTCCGCGACGCTCGCGGGGCTTGCGTCATCGATTTGAGGGAGATTTTTTACATTTATGTGAGAGTTTGATGATATAGTTTTATTTGAACGTCTGGTGAGTCAATTAGGGTCCTGTCAAATCTGTTCTGTTGAAATTTTGTAGATTTTTGTGGGAAATTACCACAAACAAATTTTTTAGATTTGTGGTAAATTTTTGTATACAAAATTATGGTAAAAAATAAAAAAATTATATAAAACTATAGTAACTAAGTTTTATTTTAAAAAAACCTAGTTTATATTTTCTTTAGTTTTTTATTTATTTATTTTTTTATCGTAGTTTAATTAAAGATTCACATTACTATACAAACATTTTTATGCACAACTACATCTCAATTAAGAGCTTCACTTTTATTTGTTATCCATGGTTACCGGTCATTACGATTTTTTGCTTTATTATTTTAAATAACTTATGATTATTCGTGCAGTTACATGATCTTTAAAGAATAAATAATATGCTTTTGGACAAATTTGTAGTTAATCTTAAAATTTATTAAATGAAACGAAAAACTGCAGTATACGCCAGCTCTTAACAGTAGATACAGAACATATATAAAATCGATATGCCAAAAAGATTGAAAAAGATACTACTGTTACGTCGCCTTCTGACGTAACACTATACGATTATCAACAACCTTGATATAATTAATGTGTGAAATTTTAATCAATTTATAACAAAAATATTTAAATACAAAACAAATTCGTTAAATAATTTAATATTTTCCCACGACCATGAACAAGAGAAGCGAAATCAAATTTAACACGTAGGAATAAATCAAGCTTTGTTAAAGATTTATAAAGAATTGCAGTGAGCCTTAGAAAAGCTTGTTCGTCGTTGTGTAAACAAATAGATTCGCAACCGCCGTGATATATATTCATCATCGCGGCAATGGAAGATACAGGCAGCGCAGCGAACTTTGTTTCAAACACTCGCTCCCGCGCCGACGTATGTTTGGCCGGCGATGCCGATGCTTAACGCGGAGAAACGAGGCGTGCGACATTTGTTTGCGTTCAACGTAAACGCGTGTATCCGACACTTGTCGGGGGAGGGTGTCGAATTTTTTCTCCTTCGGGGATAGTCAGTGGCTTGCTCGGAGTGTCTAGTTGCACCGTGGAAAGTCTAAACCGGGAAGCTCTAATTCGAAATTAGTCGACGCGTTTATCTTCGCTGCAGCACTAATTCATCTTCAGTGTAAGAGTTTCAAGAATAGTGAATTTGAAAATATCCACGTTAAATATCGATTTTTTAAAAATGTATTATTAATTAGCTTCGAAAATTTTAGTTGTAGTTGTAGTGATAAAATAGTTTAGTCAAGAAACTAAAATAAATCTTTTTTTGTATACGGCGTTTATAATTCTAAACGGATCGGGAAAAGCAGGAAAATTTGAAAACGGCCGGCTATTCTTTCGAAGTTTATAAATCCGACCCCCTTTGTCTTAGGCTGCTGAGGCATCCGGTTCCGGTCCTTATCTCCGGACCCTAGCGCATTGTGGCCACGGGCGCGCACGTGTGCAACACGTCCCGATCTAGTCCTTTTCTCTCCGTCCCTTCTTTTCCTTCTCTCTTTCTCTGCCAGCCTATCTCTGTTGAAAACCGTGCGAAGAACGAATATTCCCTCCTTTTTTTCTGTTTCTTAATCTGCCGTTGTCATTGTAAAAAATATGAGCTTGGAAGTGTCAAAATTTTATCTGCAGCGTAAAAATAAATATCACTAGTTTGTACTATTACAGAAGACTGATTCATCCACAGAGAAGCTATACTATACGAATTTATATTTTACAAAATATATAATTAAATTGAATTTTTATTTTAATTGCTTATTCTTAAGATAATGAAAATTTATAGCAAATGCTGACAAAGTCGCAACTGAAGCTTTTCTATTTCAATGTTAATCCAGAAAGATAATTCACCACGTTGCAGAAAAAATGTAAATTTAAGAAATGAATTTTTAATATAAATTAATATTTTGTTCACATATCTAAACAAAAAATAAATTTCTGGATCTTTAGTACATAGATAATAACTAAAGCACATTCAAATGACGGCCAAAGTAAGGCAGAATTTTAACAATTAAATGCAATTATATGTAGGTTATTAGTTGGTTTTTTCATAAATTAATTTATTTATGAAAATAAAAGTATGAACATCAAATCTGTCTGTCTGACTAAAATTTATTAAAAACACATTTATGGTATTTTAACAGGTCCCGAATGTCAATGCTGCCTAGTCTTTTGCACCAGGCATACTGTGAAAATTTGTTATCATTAAGATCTTTTCCAATAAGAAAATGCTTTAGGTAAGAAAAAGATTAGGTAAGTTGCACCCTTATAGTAAAACGTAGGCGTTGCAGCAAGCACCTACCATAATCTAGGCCTCTTCCATCCCTCATTCAGACCAGATAAGATAAGGAAAGATAAATTTTATTTATCTTTATTGCCTTCTATCTTTGCTCAGATAAAATCTTAATGACTGCTGCGGCGCCTCTGACTTTTTTCTTTTCGCGCATTCAAGACCAGCAAAAATGTGTTTTTTAATAATAATTACACATTTCTTCGTTTAAATCTTAAATTTTAAATCTAAAGATTATTAATTACTTTATTTTCTTTCTATAAACTTCAGCAGTACGTAATCAAACGATCAATCAATTCGTTCTAAATTACCAAGAAAAATGGTTCCCGTTTTCCGACGAACCTCTCAATCTCTCTCGAAAAAGATGGCCCACATAAAAAAAGAAAAGAAGAAAAGAACGTCTCTCCGTTTCTGTAAAAGGTAAGAAAGCGCCTCGCGAAACTCAAAGCAGCCGACTTCGATTCCCTAATAAACGAGTAAATAATTTCGGTCACGTTCCACCAGCAGCGCCGACAATGCGTATCGCGCGAGCCTCGAATAGGATTATATTAAGCCGGGCTGGAAAGGCGCAGGTCGCGCCCGCGCCGAATGCCGGGCTCCAAGTGGCGCGCGGGTGTTTTGGTTGCGGCGAAACTAAGCGGTGGCTGCGCCCGCCGGCCGGGCAGAAAAGGAGCGAGTTGACAGGTGAATGGCGCGACCGCCTCGGGGTATCCTTTCTTTACGATTCGCACCCACGCCATTTCCCACGCATCCTCGTTGCGTCGTCGTCTCGACCAGTGCACCCTCCGCCGCGTCTTTTGTGGAGTTTAGCGCGATTTTTCTCGCTCTTGAGATTTCTTAGAGGGTTGAGATGACATTGCGCAACGGATTAGCCGTAGGCAGGGTTTTTTTGGTGGTTTTAGATGTGTACTACTAAAAACAATGAGTTTAGGATCTTTTTTTTTCAAATTGAGAGCAAAATTGCAGTTTATTTATGAGATTGTGAAGTTAATCTGATCTTTGAAGAAAAAACGATATCTGAAATATGCAGATAAAACTAGTAACATCTTTTGCTAGTTAGAAAAAAATGATACTATTCTTATGGATCAACAATGCTGGTAAATTTGTTTAGCCTCGATTGAAAAACTATTTTTTTAATAGCTAAGGAAACATTACTTTCTTTCACCGAATGGTAAAAGGTAATTATACAAATTTTCGGTTTTCAACGTCCCCATCAAACTTAACAGTACACGCCTATAAAACGTCTCGAACAGAACAAGCCACCGCATCCCCGCGATCGAAAAAAGAAAATATCACCCACGACAATTTTCAGAAAACTTCCATAAAGCCCGAGAAACTCCCTCCAGTGTGAGTCTTGATTTCGAGGAAGGCCAATATATCGGTGCGATAAACCTCTGCAGCTTCTGTAAACTCGGCCGAGGTGCGCGCCCGCTCGCGTTTAGAGAGATCCGTTATAATTCGGGAGTTTTTGGAATTCGGGCAGCGCCCTTTTACAAATCTTCACCTCCTCGCGCGCTCGCTCTTCGCGACGAAAATATACCGGGGGGCGCCCGCACCTCAGCGGCGACGAGGCTGACGTGTAAACTGGCACTTCCCTCGCGCCCGCGCGCTCTGTACACACTCCTCCCGATTGTGATTTACAAGTCCGTTGCCTTCTTTCGGAAGATCAGGCGACTCCCCTTTTTATTTCAAATCTATTATACGCTAAACGTTTTTAGATTTCTTCTTTTCCATCGAGTATATTACATATTAATCTTTTTTAGTATTTTTTTTTAATCTTTTTGAAATGTGCTTTTCCTCGTTAGGAACGACGAAATATAGCATCCAGTCTGCATGGATCGATTTTTTTCAGTGGAAAACCGGAGAAAAGCCAGTCGACCCCGTCAGCTCGGGAAAGCGCGGATTCCGGGCGGCGCGAGGGTTTCGGCATCGAATTATTTTCGCGGCCGATATTTCCATCCGTGCCGGCACCTAAGCGCACGGGCGAGCCTCGGCGCCGCGCCAAAGTCAACACTAAGGCTACCGAGTGCGCCCGCGCGCTCTCGCTTTTTTCGTATATACTCTCCCCCCCGGCCGCTCCTCGCCGATTCAATCAACCTCTCGCGGTTCAAGACACGTATACCCGATTTTTACGCTCGGCTGTTTGTTACCACTGCTGCTTTGTTGCTCCGTTTTATCGTTCCTTGAGTACTTCGGGATGGTTCTACGGTTGAATTGAGGAGATCGATGAAGGAGGGGGGTATTGTTGATTTTGAGGTTGACAATGATTATGTAAGTTTTTTAAATTGTCAAAATGTATACTATAAGTGGCTTCTTGATTTGATAAAGGTAATATACTTGATATGACGTATTGTTACATTAATGTTTTCGTCATGCTCCCATTATTTTTAAATAGATTTAAAAATGCTACGAAGTTTTCTATACGAATTATTAAAAAAAAGGTAAATATAAAAGTTTTTCATTTTCCCAGAAAACGCAATTATTTATTTTTATTTGTTTAATGAAGTAAATCGATTTTTGCAAAAGTAATCACTATAAATAAAAAAAGAAGTTTCACTTTCAATGTGATTTACTATAGTGACGTCGAATAATGAGACCAGTTAAAATTTTGATAGACTGTTTGAATTCCATTTAACATCAGTGATTTTTATTTTAAAAGTAACTAGTAATTAAATAACGATTTAATTAGTGAGATCCGATCTCTAGATTTAGATCTCTAAGACTACAGCAAATCATTTTAGACTTCAAAGAATAAATACCCCAAGTGTAGTTAAAAAAAGTTCTTGTATTCGCCTTCTTCTTTCATCCACAGAAAGACTGAAAAAAAGAGAAAACCATAACAAAGAAAAATGATCACTATTTGTAAAAAATTAATAATTATTGCTGCGTCTTTTCTTCAATGCAATAACGCAAAAAAAACACGATACCATTTCTTATAAATCATGCAAGTACAAAAAAGTAAACTAGATAAAATTACTAAACTAACTAAATACATTACTTAAAACTAAATTAGTATCAGCGTACTAAAAATACGATGAATACACAAATAATACCATTCGTCCATACCAAATGTACAATTCTGTGTACATCACCCTTACCATTCAAATTTGCGACTAAAGTAAGATTCTCATCTCGGGACACCTATATATTTGCACAAAATCATCAATGCCCCTTCGCGCGAACTTGGCCAAAAGGAAAGTCAACCGAAACTCAAAAGCCCATCCCGAAAGCGAGAGAGGAAGGAATCTAGCGGACGGGGCACACGTCGGAATTCCACCGCGAGATATCCACTCGTGTGCGCCACTCGAGCCTCGGTCTCCGCGCCAGGGGAGAAAAGATCGCGCGGCCATACGGACGGACGAAAGGATGAATGAAGAAGGGAGGTGAAGTGACTACCGCCGCGGGTCTCTTCAACTCGCGCGTCAATGAAGCTCGCGCGCGCCGCGTACCCTCTCCGGTTTTCTTTTTGACACGAGAGGCAGCCTTGGGGCCCCCCGTCTTTCGTCATGTCGAAAAGCTGGCTTGACGCGTGGTTTTGCAACGGAATTTCTTCGGCGCGTTGCCTCATTCCGAGAGATCGACTCTCGTTCGCCGGCGTGATTCAGGCGGATCTAGTTGAGATTTATTCAGATGTATGCGGCCGGGACGGCGAAATCGGTGATACGCCTTTTGCCGCTGTTCAAATATTGGACGTGCGTTACAATCGGGATCTATATATACTGTCTTGATTTAATGACGTGCTTTTTTCGATGTTACGTGATATTAACTTTTTTATACGTCGTATGAAGCTTTCCACTGAAATGTACAAAATAATTATGATTTCTTTTAATTTTATCTACAATGTTTTATCGCCTACCTTGAATGACACTATCTTGATGTCTTCAAAAGATGTAGTTGCAGCGAGCCAAGTTCTACAATAATTTGACATATTAAAGAGCCAGCACAGTTATCTTGGTTGACGGAACTATTTCTTCATTAGCGATGGATAATGGACTTTATCAGATGACCCGAGAAAAAAAAGGATTAATAAGAAATCAAAATTCTGCAGACGATGAAGAGATGAAATGGAGGTGTTCAAAATTTTCAAATTTGAAAGAAATACAAAACCTCCAGGTACTATTGTTGATTCCTTTGCTGTGAAGATTTTATAGTTCATCCTGCAGCCAGGTTTGCGCACCATATAGAAAACGTTGATGTACCTTACGGGGCGATCGATAAAATACTGCTAGTAACGAGCAATAGCCTATGTTTGATTCTTGGTCGATTTTAAGCTCGCAGAGCTTCATGAAAAAGAGTTAAAACGTAGATCGGTATGGTAAAGTTTTCTCATCCACTAACGGTCTAAAAGAGATCACTTCTGATCCTCTGACTACATCAAATAAGAACGAATAAAATCTTGCGTTTGTTCCAAAAATTTATTTATTCACTAAAAGCAAGTGTGCTCTCCACCTCAATCCGAAATTCACAATGCATCCGATGAAGCGCGCGCCTGAACATTTACAGTTACCAAAAAATTTCATCAATTTCCTCTCAACAAAAAGGCCATTCCTTTATATCTCTTGCTCTCTCTCTCTCTTTCTCCTCTCGTCGCCCATCGACTATTTTTCTGTCTCAGTGTTTTGCTTTTTCACTGCGTACACTCCTCACCTCGGTCGAGAGACGGGATAAGAAGCTCGCTCTCGCGAGCACAATGTCGACCTCCTCTCCGGCCGCGGCATTTTGCCGTGTCACTGCAGCCTCGCGAGTCGCATCCGAACGGCCGTACCCCGAGGCTCTTCGATTTATTTTCATTTTTCCGAGCGGTGCACGCTTAAGCATCGCCTGGAAGTCATCCCGTCATCTCGCACTCGTCTCCTCGATTGGGCGCGTTTTGAAAGAGATACGGCTTCTTCGGGGCCCTGGCACCGGGACAGGTTGGAAGGTCCCGCGGCATGATTCTCCCCGTAATTCTTTCGAGTGTCGACGGAGAGACAGAGAGGGATCGAGAGAAGAAGAGAGAGAGGGGGAGAAAAGGCAGGAGCTTCTTTTTTCTCGCGATTCGAATGCGGGAGGAGGTGAGGAGCGAGGGGTCGACGTGAAAATATTGTTCCTTCGAATAGCTGCCGGTGAAGGAAGTATCCCGAGTGACTTTCTTTAATGTAAATAGTCCCGGCAAGATTGATATGTTTCTTCTTTATTAATCAGCACTTTTCGTGGGACTTGATGGCCTACCTCTCGCGCTGAACGGGCGTGAAAGACGTAAATTAGTGATTTTGATTTTTCGAGGGATCACGCGATAAGTCGGAGACGTAACGTCTGTGTTCGGTGAATATAAATACCCGATAAAAGGAGTTGAGAATTCATTTAATCTTTCATTTCTTGATGAGCCAAAATATGTCCAAAGGGATCAATTTTAATTTCAATCGTTTAACTAATTATTTATCAATTTATAACAAATTCCATTACTTGCGTTAACAATTGAAGTTTCAACAAATAATTTTAATAATTCATATAAAATTGCAATTATTAATTCTTAACTATGTAAATTCACTAGACAGACTGATTTTTTAAAAATAATAGTTAACTATATTGAATGAATATTTTAATAAAATTAACTTGATCAATAGTAATTACCAAATCTCTCCGGGCGCTCAAAATTCAACAAATTTATGCCTCTACATGAAGCAGAATGAAAACCACCCAAGGTAAAAGTACCAAGTTCTGGCTCGATCACGAAGATTTCCGATCGATCATATTGGTACGTGATGCTTGCCTTGAGAAAAAAAAAGAGACTAAAACGAGTGGCGATCGGTCAAAGCGCAGAAAGGCAAGAAAATCGTGGGCGCCGACAGTTGCGGGTCGTATAGCGCGTTAAAAAAGCAACGGCTCGTCCTGCGTGACTTTCCTCGAGCTCCCGATTCCCCTGGGCGTGGCGAGTCGACAGGTTGGAGCGACGAAAAGGAAGAGCCTGCGCCAGACAGCCTGGCGATGGCTTTCGTGATTTAAATTTCCTATCCTTTTCTGTGAATACACGAGGAAAAGAAAATTTAATAAAGTACACGTAAATCTATGTATATTAACTCGTGTGAAAAAGAATTATATCCATTATTTGTACGATTTTTCATTACTTCACTAAAAATTGTAGAAATGTATTTAATAGTAGGGAATGCCTTTATCAGAAAAGTTGCATTAGTTTGTTTTAAACATTCTAATAATAACATTTCTTACTAGGAGAGTATCGCACTTTGGGTTCACGGATTTTGTTGAAATTTTGAGCAAAAATATGTGAACAAACGGCAGAGAAGAAGACCGATAATTTAACATGTAATTAAAGTATTACAACGATGATGCAACGTGATTTTCATTGAAAAAAATTTTAATAAGTATACAAATACACTTAAATCATTATACCATAATTTCTTAATTAATGACTGTTATCGTCACTATCATTATACGTGAGATTATTTCTAGTCTCTTGTCTGTCACTATTTTATGAGGTTCATCCTACGACCGCACGAATAATATTCAAAAAATCGACTCTACACGATTGAAATTCGAAAAATCTCATAATAAACATATAACGTTTCTCATCGTGAAAGCATTATATCTTGCAACTGCGATCATCACCACAAGGTCAACGGTCAATTGCAAGGCAAAGACCCAAAACGACAATCCACAACAGAAATGGATATAGAAGTAAGTAAGGCGCGAGGAATCTGCCCTCTCGGCCGCGGAAATTACACGCGTGGCCTAGCACTCCTCGGAACTCCTCATACGTCTGCGGCGTTCCCTCTCTGTGTCGCTCGCGGCCGGAGGACAAAATCGAGCCGTCAGACGTTTAAACGGCGCGCAAGACAAACGAGGCTACGCGCGAGCTCCTCCCGCGTGACGCTTTCGCGCGCGTGCGGCATCTCCTCTTTCGCCGCCTCCTCTTCCTTTTTCCGGCGACGCGAACCCCGCCGAGCTCGAGCCTCATTGCCCCTCGCCTCAAAAGAGACCAGAGGAGAGACGAGGTGCGGGGAGAAAGAGAGAGAGAGAAAGTGTGCCTAAATGCATCCGCCACATCATTTTCCACGGTGCGGCTGGGCAAATTGATGTCCGATGAATGCGCGGCTCTTTCGGCCACCGCGGCTATTTGTTTTGCTTGCCGAACCGACGAACAATCGCAATGACGCCAATTTTCGGATTGATTGTTGATTTACGAATTCATGAGTGCTGCGCTTCCAAGTACCTGGAGTGGGTGGCGCGGACGTTTCAATCGCTGATTAAGATATTCTCCGGTAGCTTGTTTTTTTGTCCGCCAATTATTCTCAATGTTTGTGTGAATTGCATTGTTTTTGGAATGCTGAGAATGTGTGTTGATAAAAAGGATTTGCATCAACTTAATTCTACCAAGTAAAGCTGAAAGTGTTAAATTTCACTTAGAAAATAGGATGGTGACATATTGCACACTGAGAGAATGTCCCCGTAAAAATTACGGTGAAGTAGACGGTAAAAATTACGGGAAAAAGCGTTATCGTGGGACGGTTTGCCATCTTGGGAATTTTTAGGGGGAAATCATTGTAAATTTTACGTGGAGCTTGCAGATTAGGAAAAGCTCCCCAAAAATTACTTCATGTTTCCGCAAAAATTACGAAGCTTTTCTCGTAAACATTACGGAGCTTTGCCTGTAAAAATTACGGAGTTTTTCCCGTAAAAATTACAGAGCTTTTCGAATCGCGCAAGCTCCGCGTAAAATATACAGTGATTTTCCCGTAAAAATT
>UXGC01001703.1:0-18269 GCA_900480045.1 Eurytoma adleriae | reverse complement strand
ATTGTGTTGGTCAACATTTTATTATTATTACTGTAAATATTATCTCTAAAGGATATGAGTATATTTTATTTTGTAATGAAATCAACAGTAAAATATTTATACGTTATGATAAAGAAATGAAAAAAATAAATAAGCTATCGATTTTACAGGTGACAAATTACAGCTGAATTGCATCTTTTTAGTAAGTCAATTGTTGGAAACTAAATTAAACCTATAGCTTTCAAGAAATATCTATACCTATGCAAAAATCAATTGTAAATGTTATCTTATTTATTTATTCTTTTTTTTAATTTTTTTATCGCCGTATTAATGCGATCTTATTTATATTTCTATATACAAAGTTTTAAGCGTACTAGTAAAAGCTATTAAGTTAAAAAAGTATCTTATGCAAGAGTCTACCGGTCAAAAAATGAATGAGCTATCCTAATTGCCAATAGATAATATTTGTAAGTGTCTCAAAAATACATTTTTATTTATTAGAAACACGTTGTAATGAGCTTTTTTGTTCGAAACAATCGACGTAATAATGCCATTTTGCGTAAATCATTATAATTTTGTTTAAAAATAACTGTACTCGTTCAATAAATCACCGTACTCTTTTTTTAATTACGAACGTACGAAATAAGTGAAAATTACGACTCACCTGAGAAATGACGTCGATCTCGTATCTCTTTTTCTTTTTTACGTGTTTCGTGAATAAGTTATTATGCTGCTTCTTGTCGGTGGAAATTTGTACCTCGTCATTTTTCACGTCGCGCTCCTCTAAATCGTTCCGAGTACTGCTCAATTTGGCCTCGCACTTTAGGCTTGATTGCACTTTATGATCTCTACATATTTCCGTAGTTTCCACAAATCGTCTAAGTGCCAATAATGACAGCGGCCAGACGCGCTCGCTAAAACCATTTATTAAAAGATTCTGAATCGTTCTGCTCGAAACTCAAGCAATTATTTTAAATTTCACGTTACGAAATACTTTTGACCTAAATTCTATTAAAATTTTCGACGAATTTCAAATCATATTCTATTCCTTATTTCCGTATTTTTGAAGCGTTTTTTTTTTATAATATAGGTTTAATCGATCGTTATCTTAATTTTATAGTTTAGTGCAAATATAAAGAAATTTAAATAAAAAAGTTATTAATAAATTAAAAAGAGGAAATTTAAAATTAAATCCTAAGAAGCTAAAGTGGTAGTGATTTTTTAAACTTGAAAATAATCAACAATTTTTTGGAATTTTGTAATTAGATAACAATTCGCTATCTCACCTTCTCTTTTCTTTGAGGATCTATAGAGTTTTTTTTCTAATATACTAGATTTAATAGATTAATATCTTAATTTTATCGTTTAACAAAAATATAAAGAAATTTAAATATAAAAAAAAAGTTATTAATAAATTAAAAAGGGGGGAATTTAAAATTAAGCCTGACGAGACAAAAGTGGTATATTCTATTGATGGCGATTTTTAAAACTTGAAAATAATCAACAATTTTTTTGGAGTTTTGTAATTACATAACAAATTACTATCTCACCTTTTCTTTTCTTTGAGGATCCAGCATCCCAATTCCTCCGGCGTCACTTCGTCTAAAAAAGTCTGCCAACTGTTCGGGAGCCTTTGCCACAAGTTATCTTGAAAAAAGTCCTGTAAAAAATTGCGCTCTACTTAAGTCCGAAGCGTACCGAAAGGTGGCACCACTCGTCTTTATTATCGTCAGCTGAGCGACGGCTAGATGCACCAATATCGACGGTCGAGTAATTTTCGTTCATTGCTGTACGGCTTAAAAAATTTTATTAATCACATGGGTACGCACCACAACGTAGGAATCCAAGATCCAGCCGTGAATTTCGAGAGCTCGAAATATTTGGCCGATCGTTGAGCGGATTTTGCTGCAGGTGTTGCACGCGCAAGCGACGCACGTGCTCTCGTGCGCGGCCATTTTTAAACGCACTGCAGCTGCTCCTTTCTACCCGCGAAACTTCAAAAAATGCGTTAAAATGATTTCTGAAGTGTCCGACTCGGGGGTATAATGTACTAAACGTATTTCTACGTAAATCACTCCGAAAGCGCGGAGCGCTTAAATTCTCGATACGCGAATAATAATATATTAAGGAGTTAAGGTGACAGAAAATAAATCAAACTCTAAAATTTAAGTTTAACTAAAGAGTTTAATTTAAGTTTAATTTAAGTTTACAAAATTTAAGTTTAACTAAATATATTCAATGATTTTAGAATACAAAATACAGCTTGGTACTGCTCGGTCGACAGTCCAGCTCGGTCTACCTTCTCGCACCGAGGACTTGGGTAAACCACCCTCGCTTATTTTTATTTAAAACTAGGAGAGAGGGAATATAGGGAAATTTTTAAAACAATGAAGGCATTTAGCCCTGCGACGGTTACAACTCAGAGCATGTATTTTATAGCGCATGGTACGTGATTTTGGAGGAAAATACCCTGTGACGTCAACTGCCTAAAAAAAAGGGTCGCGTTGTAAGGAATGAATAAGCCTACTTGTTCTCAACGGAAAAATGCTCAAATTTTCTTTTTTACAATTTTAATGAATATAAGTTTCGAATATCGTTAAAGAAAATATGTTATTGACTGTGACGGGACATTTCTTATTTTAAAAGTGCGAGTGGTAAATTTCAAATGTTTAAAAAAGAATAATGTCGTGATTCGATGAAATAATTAACTTTTAAGGTTGAAATGGTGAATTTATAAACAAATTAATGTAATTTGTGTATAAAGTCAAGTTTTTTTAATTACCTATGTACACTTTAACTAATTTGATTTACATAATTGTCCAGTTTTTATTTATTTATGTATTGATGCTGCTACAGTTTTTGTTATGAAAGTAAATGTAATATGTTCTTCATCTTGAATGAATTCATTTTAAATAAAATTAGTACAGCAAACTATAAAACGACTTATATAATTAAAAAGGTACATATAGGTGAGAACATTTTTATGAATATTTCAAAAGAGATGTCATAAAAATATGTGACTTGCAGATGTTCTGAAAGAATTATTAAATTATTTTATTGATGTAACCTTTACTTGCGTCATAGTTATTGCGACTTTTTTAATATTTTAATATTTTACATTTATTAATTTTTTGGTAAAATAAGAATGATTGTTATATTGCGATGTTAAATGTTAATTATATATTTATAAATAGGAAATTACGAAGAATTATAAAAAAATTGTTACATATATAAATATTACGCGCATTATATATATTTTGTAACATAGAGAAAACTCAATTTTTAATCCAAATGATTTTGATTTGTAAATTACGTACTTTTAGTCGGCGTTAAACGATCTTAAAGACTATACACCACGTTTGATAACTTTTTTAACAGGGCTATTAAAGTCACTCTTAATTCATTGATACAGTTATATAAGTGGACTTTTCTTATTTTCCAGAGAAAAAAATTGAAGTAATTAATGATTATATGATAGATATATAAGATATTTGATTAATTGTGTTCGAACATCTACTAATACACTATTTATTTGAAAACTGAAATTGTATGCATAATCCCTTTTCCATTCTCTTGAAATTACATAGTTTTTAAACAAATTTCTACTATACTGAGACAATTATGTTTTAAAAATTACCCTCAGTTCTTACAAAACCAAAGTATACTATGGGTAATATCGCAGTATTATTATATTACAAAAAATGCAGCCTTAATGATCAACTTTTTCACAGAATTATGAGGCAATTCTTAGCAAACTGGTCACTCGATCATTACTATACGCTACTATCTAAATAATAATTTAAGCGAAAAAAAGAGGGAATATATTCTCGACACGAGTTTACACTTAATTCGGCGATAAATCTAAATAAAATATCTCAGTTCGGCTACACGTGTAACGCAAAGTGTACCAGCGCTAAACCGCGCTTTAATCCCGCAAATTAAGCAGCGCCGGTATACGGGACACACGGATACCACCGCGGCTCTATAAATAAATCCTCCGGTCTCTTACGCATTCAGGTGCGCTGACGGGAATTTCCCCGGTACCCCAATTAGCCCCACATCTCCATAAGCGAGCGGCGCGGCCAATCGGCCGGTCGATTGTCGCGCCTCTTCCGCCTCGGCGGAATCTAATTATGTCCGCGCGCCGTAAGATTTTTTCCCGCGGAAGTGCGGCCACGGGTGTGTATAGGTATAACGTCCAACCGGCAATTACCGATCGCCGGGGCCGGTGAAACTGTCGCCCGGGTTAATTCCTCGCGGTCGTTTAGAAATTTACCTGCGCGATTCGCGCGTGTGCTTTCTATGCGCGCGCGCGCGCTAAACTCGCCCCTGCGCGATGGTCGCTAATTGGCTCGCGCCTCGCGGCGCTAAGTGCCCGAGCGATCGCGATAATTAGTGGATACGCACCGCATTTCGCGTTTTTCCTTTTCGTCCTCGCTGCGCTTCTTTTTTTTGCGGATTTTGAATGTGTGGTAGGTGTGGGGAGCGAAAAATTTTCACGGGGTTTGGTATGATTTTATGAATTGTTTACGTTTTTATTTTTTAAACCTTTAATCACTTCGTTATCTTATCATCTTTAAATTTTGAGATGTTTATAAAATAGAAAATTTTACTATACTGGGTAGTAATTTTTTCCGCAACGTCAGTCTGTGGCCACTTTTCTAGACAGTACAGTAATTTTAACTATAACTTTTTATCAATGTATTGAAAAAAACTAGTATCTAAACCTACTGTTTAATTAAATGAATATTTAATATATATAATTTTATCTTCATAGTTTTAAGAGAAAAGAAAAAATCTTTGATATAATATAATGATCATTTGGATTTATAAATAATCTCATGATAGCTAGTGTTAAAATATCCAAGTTATTCGCCCGTTTTCACTACATCGTGTACTACCGTCAATACTCTGCATTCCTTCTTCTGTACAGCTGCACGAATTGAATAGATTTAGATTTCTCCAGATGTTTCGCTCAGTTACTTTTTAAGCATAGCTTGTTATCACACTTTTATTGTATGGCGAAAATTTCTAAACTTTTTCTATATTGCTATTTTAATTACGAACCATATGTATAACTTATATTATTATGAAAAATTGGGAATAAAAGTGAAAAATTCGGTTATATCCCTCTGATAAAATATTGAAAAATAATAGACTCCTATTTTTTTTTTCAATTAAATGTTTATTAACAAAGATATAGCTGGATAAAATTTACTTTATTTATTTACGATCATAACGATGTTATCTTTGTTAATAAACATTGAATCAAACGTATATAATGGATTTTATTTATTTATGCAGAGAATACTTAAAAAAAATGAAAAATTAAAATCTATATCAATATACATGAAGAGAATCCTCTATTAAATTAGTTTAATATCCGAATTTGAAAAAAAAAATTTGTTCTACGTAATCGTTAAAATCAGAATATTGCGTGTGTAGATTTTTGAAATAATTAGTTAATTGTTTACAATCCACACATATAGAGCAGATAGGAAACACAGTAAACATAGAGGAACTTGCATGTAGATGTTAATTTCCTTAGGAAGAGAAATGAGTGATTCTCTACCGGTTAAACATCCTCACAAGAAATTAGCCATTTCCCCGTCTATTATTTATATAAAAGTATCGATAATAGCTTATTTCATTACACGTGTTAAGAAAAATATCGAAATCTTTAAACGCGCAATTTCTTTTTTTCCATCCTTCAAATACGAAAATTACCTCGTTTATCCCGGTCGTATGGAAGTTTGTTTTACAGGCTGGTGAAGGTATACACACGACATTTGTTTACCGGCGCGGATATTGCGTGCGGAAAATTAGCCATTCGTAATCCGCGCGTTTATATAAAATAGCCGCGCAGTTTTCGAGACGAGCGCCGGCGAAATCATTATCGTTCGCGCGTTTCATTAGTCTCCCGCGCGCCCGAATGTCCGCCGGCGTACACTCATCGGCGAACGATAAATGGTACGGCCGCGAATACCTTGAACTTTCCCCTTTTCCTCGATACACAATAGCTCGAAAGTGACCTTCATCGGCGCGAGGCACTTTTACGCCTGGCGGCGCGTCACACCGATTAATATTTTCGTCCCTAATCGAGCGGAAAAAGAAAGAATGGACCGCTGCCAATTAATTGGCACGTAGCTTTTCTTCAAAATAAATTGCTGCTCCTATGGGGAATGTAGCAGAGAAATAATAATAATGAAGGTATATTTTTGTTTTTACAAAATTAAAAAAAAATGAATAATTTGTTTCAAAATCTAGTGAATTTAATTAAGAGCCCTATAAAGGTGTTCCATAAAAACTTAACTTATTTTACTTGATTCCTGTTTTTTACTCCAGTTACCACGTCCCATAGAAAAACGATTATTTTTAAATTTTTTCGCAGGCTCTACTTCATGATATGATCTGCAATTTATGTGGTATATAGCTTTTGTAGGCCTCTATCTCCATAAATTTTTTCAAAGAGTTTCAACGTTTAGTTTCCGAGTTATAAGAATTAAATAAAAAAACACTTTACAGTTTACAAAAAAACGACGAAAGCTATAAAAAAAATATTAAAACACAAAAAAACAGGTAATTTTATGTTCTTTTGCAGATTTAAAAAAATTGATTTGATGTACGAAATCATTGAATAACTAAAAAAAAGCATAATCGAAAAATCGATTTTAAAAATAAACAATTCAAGAAAATAAAAAACAGATTTCTTTCCCAAACTGGTACATAGAAAATAAAAAATGAGCCTTTATATAGATTAAAATCCATTAACTAAAAGCTGAAATATACGAACACACACATACACGCATACATCCGTAAGGACATTTTTTTTTAAATAGTATTTTTTTATCAAAAATTTCTCAAAACACGTTCCTAATAAGTTTTTACAGAACAACTCAAAAATTTACTATTCCAAAGCTTCCTTAGAAAGGTAGCAAAAAAATTCACTCGTTAGAATCGCGTTCGCGCGAAATTTTCGTTTAAAAAGTGGAGGTGAAAAAAAAAGGAAGAGGAGAGGATCGGGCGCCTCCGCGGGAGTCGGCTGTAACTCACTACTTTCTCCGCGGCGGCGGCGGGCAGATGGGGCCCGGGGAAAAGACAAAGCCGTACGGATGCTTCGAGATAAATTATTCCCAATAAGTCAAATTGCCCGGCTATCTTCATTATAATGGAAATCTTATCTGCGCGAGCCTCAAGGCTGCGGTCCGCGCGCGGAGGAGAACGTCGAATTCTCGCAGAATCCCGAATTGGGTACGGCGCGGAGTTAAAAAAAATGTTTATCGAACTTTCTCCACGCTCAATACGGCGAGGAAGATGTCCGCGATATCCGCTCTATACGCGAATTATGCGAAAACGCCGGGCACGAAGTGTGTACCCGCCTGGCGAGTCCGAGGAATTAATTGCGTTTTTACTTCTGCCTCTTCTTTTTTTTTTTAATCTGCGCGGTTTTTCTTCTCGCGTAAAAGTTCGTTAAAATGCTTACGCCTTGGCGCGCATTCCTGTTTGTTTCCTGAATTAATCACATCCCGGAAAATAGCAGTTATCTTTTATTGAAATAAACTTCGAGGGGTACGTGCGCCTTCTCGCCATATGTTTAAATTAATTGTGTACGGAGAATTAATTATTGAGTGTATAGCTGATACTTTAATTGGGGAAAAATGTCTTATTGAATCGTAACTTTTTTTTTAAGTATCTATAGGTAAATGAGTGAAAATTTTACAGTAGTATTAAAATTGTAATTACCTATCAGTATCAATGAAATTGATGCACGCAATTAAATAATATTCCGACACGTGAGATTTAATTACTCATTAAACATAAAATAAATACTTAAAAAAAACGTCGATGACTCATCGATTTTCACGAGTTCACAAAAAAATATCGCTTGTTCTATCCCACGCGAGATCCTTAAAGATAGAGACGAAAGTGAATTCGAATTGTAGAAACTTTTTTTGTCCCTACCATTAACTTACACGAAAAAAAAAAGAATACATAATTATACATTCAACGAAAGTAAAGTTCCCTCGAAAAAAAAAACGCGGAATAACGATTCGCGGTCGAGTCGCGTCATCGCGCCCAGGGCTTTTCACTTCTCGGTACGAGGCACAATATATTCCGACCGCAGCGCAGTCGTATACCCTTGTACAAAATCATTTTCCGAGCTGCCCGCAACCAAAAAAGGGGGCTAAAAATCGGGCGAAGTAGGTGCATACACGTATAACGCGGTGCGCTCGATCGGCCGGCGGATAATCGCAGGTGTCCGCGGGGAGGCGCGACCGCGAGGCAAGCCCGCGATAATGAAATGTCAAACGAGAGCGATTCCCATTCCGCGGCGCGTTTTATTAATAATAGCTCCGCCGGGTATAATTCCGCCGGCCCACTTTGCCCGCGCGCGCACTTTCACTCTCCGGCAGTTACGTTATATTGGCTCTCGCGTGCGCGCGGCTCCCGGCGATCTATCGCGCATGCGCAGTAAGCGCATGCACGTGTATACGCGTAGGAAGCGATCGGCGAATCTGTCGGACACGAGCGATTTTTTTTCGGCAGCTCTGATCGTGTGGTGCAAAAAAAAATATGCATGTAGGTCTATAGTTACGTTATATTGGCTCTCGCCTGCGCGTACCGGCGATCTATCGCGCATGCGCATGTGTACGCGTAGGAAGCGATCGGTGAATCTTCCGGATACGAGCGACTTTTTTTTCGGCAGCTCTGATCGTGTGATGAAAAAAAAATATGCACGTAGGTCTATTATAGTTACGTTATATTTGCTCTCGCCTGCGCGTACCGGCGATCTATCGCGCATGCGTATGTGTACGCGTAGGAAGCGATCGGTGAATCTTCCGGATATGAGCTACTTTTTTTCGGCAGCTCTGATCACGCGGTGAAAAAAAGATGGATATAGGTAGCTTCTTGCGCAACGAGCTGATCGCTCGTTTTCGCGCATCGACGCGGCGTTTCTTCTGCACACGGGGGAGGGAAAAAAAGGAAGGCTGCGCTCGCGCGCGGCCAGACGTTTATGGGCGCTCGGAAATTGGCTACTATAATGACTAGGCTTCTTTTAACATCTCATTAGCGCAGCGTGGGGCCGAGCTCGCGAATTGCGGGGGGTTCAAATTTTGCAATTATCTTTTTATAGCATAACGATGTTGTTCGCGTTTTTTTTCAATGAGCCGCCGAGAGATAACGAGTACGGTTAATCGATTTTTTCGGCTGTTTTGCTGCGTTGAAGTGGAGCGGTGATCTTGGCTATGGGGCGAGGCTAAATTGGACGCGTAGAGATCGGAAATCGCAATGTTTAAGTTTGTAATTATACATTTTTATGTAACGCTGTAATATAAGTCAGTTGGAAACTTCTACTACTTTACGTAACTATTAATATCAAAATACATTATTAATATTTTTTTAAATCGTCGCGTTTCGATTGTAAATTGAGGGGAAAAAACTCGAATGTTTTGTAATTAAAGGCTTAATTTTGTAATGTGATGTAAAGAGAGGAAAGAAATTGAAGTTTTTATTTATCAAGATTAATTGATCTTTAAAAAAGTTAACGGCTTATTTCAAATCGCCACGATTAGAAATAAAGTAAAAGTCCTACGGCGCTCATCTTGGAAAACGAAACCACATGAAGTAATTATGACTCAGATCTTTTTACAGTCCCGTGAAATGGAAACGTAATTTTAGGTAGTTCACTGACTAATCGTGATTTTTAGATATTTTTCTTTTAATCTTAAGTACTCGTTTAATTTTGATGTACTTTAAATATATGCAACAGGCTATAACTGGATGAAAAATGAAGTTATCAAGTTCCACAGATTTCTTATGTACTTATTCTCCACGAAAGTAATGTTTTTTCAAATAGTACCGAGAATTTTATTTCGATATTTTTTAAAAACTAATATGATGAATTTCAGAATAATGTAAGAATATGTACAATAAATTTCGAGTGCTCCTTAAAGTTACGCGCCTATGTTTTTACTATACCCATTATAAGTTTTTGGTCAATAGATAAAATTTATACCGTAGTTTGAATTATACAAGTTAACGTTTGAAGTATACTTATAATTGTGTAAACTCTACATCCCTCGTTTATGACCCCCAGGTAGAAGGGATCGTCCGGCTCGTCCATCCTATCGCTACGGTCGGGTGAGGCGCGCTCGGTTGATAGCATCGCTCCTTGCTTGGGGTCGCTTCCCCCTCTCCTGAGGGTGGTGGTCGATTCTCGGGGCCGCGGTCCTCGGTAGGGCCAGCGGTACCTGAATGCGCGAAGTTTTCCCCGTGAAAAACCCTGGCGCGCGCCTGGCCAACATCTGGTCGTGATCTGCCCTCAGTCTGGCCGCTTCGGTAGGACCGTCTACCTGGCCGGGCGTCGGTGCCCGAGCCCGGTACCCATCCCACATAACAAAATATATAAAAAAATTTACATTTATATTAACTCAAAGTCTACATGCTAAATCGATTGGAGTGAAATTTCGCTCGTATAATTCTAGAGTAGGTTTCAAATTTAACTCTTCATCAGTTCTTTTAACAACTCACTCTTGAATAAGAGAATATGATAATATTTAATAAAGTTTTATGACATCCGGTAAACTCTTACGCGTGTATACATACATAATATACACCATTACCCCCAATGTTCGATTTTTCCTCTATTTGTTCTTCCAGTAAGTTATCTAAAAATTTATCGGCGTACCGGGAAACTAAAGCGAGCGTAAATCTCGAAAATTTATACACGCGCCCGACAACTAAATTTTCCCGCTCGAAGCGCAAACAACAATGATCCGATACGAATTTACGATCGCGCGCGGAACGATAAATCCAGCCAGGCGCGTCAAAACGGCGAGGGAAAAAAAAAGCGACATTTTCGCTTCCCCGAAGAGGAAATGAGATGGTAATGCGGGGGAGTGAGCGCGCGCGCAACTGTAGCATCTGCCGTCACGCTCGCCGGCGCGCTCCTGAGAACTGGGCCTGGAAAAATAATGCAATCTCGCCGCGCTATCGGCCTGCGCGCTTCGCAACGCGTCGCCGTGGAAAGTCAGCGCGCGGCCCGTTTTATGAAATTGATATTATAGCCGCGCGCGCCGATACCTTTTCCTGCTCGTCCATGTAACCTACGCGTCCGGAATGTCTAGAAGTCGGCGATTATATAAATTTCCCGGCTGCCCCCGCCTTTCCTCGGCGGGGCCTTTCCGCCGCACGGACGTCTGTGTGCACGCGCGCGTTTATTTGTTTTGCGCGCGGTGGCGTTTGTACTTTCGCGCGTGACGGCGCCGCGGCCGCGCGGGAGTTTGCATGCGCGGCGCGTGCACTTGGGAGCGCGATGTAATAATTGCGCAAAGCGGCTGCCGGGTTTGACGAAATTTTACGCGCCGTATGGTCGTTAACCCGGGGATTATTAATATTTAAGATGCGCGAGGCATCTGCCTCGCTTTTTTTTTTAAACGTTGCTGCAATTTATTTTAAGCGAGCGTTTTGAAATTTTCGCGGTTGATTGCGGCTGGATATAGGTTTTTTCGTTGTTATCGGGATGCTTTTTTCTGAAAGGAATTTTCATGTGTTGTCTTAATTACTGTTTTTAAAGGCAGACTTAATTGAACTGATTACAGAATGGTATTTGAAGAAAATTGTCTTACTTTGATTTTTAATATCATAGATTTTATCACAATTGGGATTTTGCAAGAAAAAGACCATTAGATTCGTCAGATTGAAGAATATTCGGCATGTATTTTTTCTTTTTTCAATTTAACACTTATTAACAAAGGTGTAGCAAATTGAAATTAGGTAATAATCATTTAATAACCATTAAATTGAAAACATTCATACAACATCCCAATTACTTTAATATTGCTACTTCAGTATATCTACATAACTAGCATTATAGAATGGTTTTCTTATGCATAAAATTTGAAATAATTATTATTTAGGATGAATTAGTTCAGTTATTTATAGACTCCCATTTTACAACATTAAAGTTCATCGGCTTATTTATGAACAAAATTGTACATTATACTTCAGAATATTTCATCTACTATCCCTACATTTAAGTCATTAGAATTTAAATTTCATCGTTTTACGATTCTAATTTGTAAGGAGTTTTTAGTCGGTTCGATTATTAATAAAAATTTAGTGATCAAATTTACTGCAACTATTTTATGTGCATCAAAATTTATAGTATCAAATATCAAAATGTTGCTCTAGGAACAGAGACCTGTTATCCCTGTTATCTGGATTGCAGAGTTTTGTTGATCAGACGAAATCAATAATATTTTAAGAGTAGGAGATTTTTTCTTTGTGATGATCTAGTAACAAATTTAAATTGGTGTTTTTTAGAAAAATCAATCCTTTTGAAATATCAATGTCATTTTTTTATATTTTCACAAATCGTCACATGCTAAAGACTATATTATTATCGCAAAATACGCGAGATAGCAATAATGATAAAAATGTGAAATAATAAAAAATAGTGATGGTCAGTACAGACGTGATTCTCTGCTTATAGTCCAAATTACCCTGTGCTTACTGCTAATTTTACTATAAATTAGGATAAATTTTTCAAAGCATCAGTCTTTAATCACTCGAGTAGACACGTACCCTTCAAATTTCAGCATATAAAAATTTAACTTTCCGTTAACAAGAGAATAAATAAATCAATTTCCATTTAATTGTGCGCGTTATATCCCGGCTATAAATATCGCTCAGCGTTCAATGCGAGAGGCGCAACTCTGTAAATACGAAATTATTTATTGTCCATAGCGCGTCGGCGAAGCTGCGCTACGAAAACTTTCACTTTCACCTAACTTTTAATATTATTTTTCCGATGAAGCGCGCTTACGTAACAATTAAAAATATCAGCCGGCCGCTAGAAAATAAAAACGCGCCGATAATTTCCTCTCGTTTATCGTAAATCCGAAGCGATAACGATGTACATAATATACATACATATATTATACATACATATGTATACATATGTATATAACGTAACGTTTCGTAGATCGAGGCGCACGGGTTTGAAATCGAAAGGACGTGTATCGCGCGGAGCGCCAGATGTCTGACAGCCACCTCGAGATGTTTCCCTTCGCTCGGCCGAGCGCGAGTCATGGACCGCGAGGAGAGCAGCTCGTCCGCGCGCAATTATTTCGCGCTAGCGAGCGGGCGCCCGCGCAACCTCTCGTGCACTTGATTCCATTGCGAGATTTATTGTGGCGCGCACTTTCGAGAGGCCGGGGCTCTTTCGAGAGCTGCTCTTTTGCATTGCTTTTTCGCGCTCTGTCCGCGGCGTTTAGCCAAGTATTTCGCTCGCTGCGTGCGTTAATTGAAGGTTCGTTTACCGCATCGTGACGAAATTTTATTGTAAGAGGTATATAAACGTTTGAACTAGATCGACGAGGGTCGTTTTGCATTCGGTGAGAAATGTCTCGGGGAAAAAAGTATGCTGAATATTTTGAAGTCATGACTGCAGAGGTTTTTTTCCGTAGAAATATCTACAGAGTTTTTTGTAGAAAATTTTCTATCCTGCAGAAATTTGTGCTGAATATTCTTTCCAAAAGGGTTGCATCAACAATTACTGCGTATATACTAATATTTACTAAAACGAAGATAAACTGATAAATTATCGTTGAGTATAGTTGCTACTAAATTTTTAAGATTCCCTGTAAAAAAATTAATCATAAATTAGCCAGAATATCATAAAGGTTTACTTTATATAATTTTGTTTTTTTTTTAATCAAGACCAATCGAGACAGATTACGAATTAACGCTCGAAATTCGGATGAATCTCGATCGTTAAATTTATATGTATAAAGGATTTCTGCTCACGAATGATGTGTCATACTAATTTCCAGTTTATACTCTCACTTTTGTAAAGATTTTAGAAATTTTGTAACAGAACTTTTGTTCAGTAAAGAATAAAATCTAACTGTTCGGTTGCATTTACTGCAAGCTTTTTGTATATTTACATAACATTATTGATATTCAACAAAGTAACATAAATTTTCATTTACAACTGCAGCAAGGTAATCCAATTGATCGTCGTCATTAAAGATGACATTCGATAATACCTTACGTAATCGTTTACACTGTGATAAATGCAATAATCTAGTCTAATAACTTCCCGAAGGCTGTAGGCCAATAGAGTGGAGAAAGTAATATCGGAAGCTTTACTTTAGATCAAAGGAAAATTTCACCAAAATGTTTTCATTGAAATGAAAAAAAAATGTTCGAATCATACCATTTAAAAAATTTATTTTCGTCATCTATACGCCTGAGGAGAATTTGAAACGATGAGTCTACTGATCGTTTTTCCTCTCTGATCATCTAAGCCGAATATATGACGGTGTGAAACGTAACATGTAAATGTCAATTTAACATCAATAATTATTAATGCATCATTGAATCACCAAAAGCGTCTTAACGCAAGAATTTTTTTCTTACGGAGGTTGAGAGGGGGTAAATACTTAACTATTTTTAAAGTTTTACGCATAATGAACGGTATAATTACATGTCACTTTACGGCTTTGTCATTTAAATTACATTTAATGCTGCGCTAAGATGAATGGGAATTGTATAAAAGAAAATTTAAGTTAGCCTCACTCATCTCCGTAACCACTCTGTTAGGAGAGAGAAAACTCATCCCTCCTAGAATCAGTGTCAGCGCTCCTTATACGCCGCTCAATATCATTCCCAATATGGATCTGGTGAAAAGCAACTGCCTTATACATCGCCTCTTCACGTGCTGCTTGATATCTTATACACCGGGGCCACGCATAATTTAAGTACCATCAGGCTACTTTGTAAGGGAATTTCAGATACGAATTTCTGATAATAATAGTTTATTAGAAATAATACAAAGAGATTGAAATTCCTTGAAATTAATTGAATTAATTTCAATTTATGACATTTATTCTATTATTTTGAGTTCTATTGATTTTATTCAAAGAGGAACAGAAGACGAGAGGAACAGAATTTCGCACGTAGAATTTTACGAAAAGTTATAAAGAAGTTAAAAGTATAATAGCGAATTTATCTATTCTTATTGAAAAAGAAACAATTTAAATACTTATATTGTTTTGAAAAAAGTCTTTCACAATTTCGAAAGCGCGCTTTTACTGCCAGATAAATAATTCCGGTGTCTTCCGCATTACTATGATCATGTCTTTGACCCATTACTTTACTTGGCAGATTTATGTGTGAATTTGTTTCATTTTTAGCGTTTCTTTCTCTCGGCGATGACGAAAATTAATGTTTTAAGAATGTTTCAAATAATATACTATTACGCTCCCGTAAGTATACGGACATCACCTATACAGGTATAAATCTTGAAAATTTGTTCTTATTTTCTTATACTGCCAATCTAAGAAGTACAATCATGTACCAATTATTTTTAGTGCTGTCGTACTCGCGTCGAATTATAAATCAACGCCAATCCAATTCGATCGTAAAAGAGCAACTCGCACGTGGAGCGACGACCGGTATCTGTCAACGACTTTTCAAATATTCCCTTCCGCGACAAAACATAAATACTCGCACTGCGACTCTCACGGTATTACGTATATAAATTACGCGCTCGCAGTTTTCTTCGGCCAATAAGCTTGATAGCCCTCGTCCCCCTAAAATGAAAAAAAAAACTTCGTATAAACGCTAAACCGCTGCGCCTCTCTGCGGTCGCTTCCGCGAAAACGTCCAATTGGCTAGACGCGGTTGATCGTCCTGCGCGCCGCTTCATCGGGGACCCGCGCGCCGATTTTTCGCGTCGGGGAAACGAACTCTGCAGTAACGCGGTTCTTACACTTATGTGGGTGAAATTCATCTAATGCGCAGATTCTTGTACAAATGTCTAAATAATTCAGTCAATACGGTTCTTACACTTATGTGGGTGAAATTCATCTAATGCGCAGATTCTTGTACAAATGTCTAAATAATTCAGTCAATAACGGAGATGAAATCCCAAAATATTAATATTAATACGGGATGTGTACTCTTTTATGCATATTACATTTGATGATAGTTGATATTATTGTTATATTCGACTTATCTTATGAAATGTAACGCTATAACACGGTCATTATCATCTATTATCAGCAATATGCAGGCACAGTTATTGATTTTGAAAATCGCCGTAAGTCCTAATTTTTTATTTAGATATCAACGATTTAAATTACATTGTTTTGAATATATTATTCATACTATTATTGATGTGATATTTACTATTATTAATTGATTATCTTATTGTGAAGTGCTTTCCGTATTTGTTAATAAACTTTTATGTGTAATGTCCCGTATTTCTTTGTCTCTTCCTCTGAAAACTATAACGCATTTTAAAAAAATTCCTTTTTTAATTTGTCATTTTAAAGCATTAGAGCGAAGTCAACTCTTCCAGAACCTGATAAATTTAGGGTATCATACTAATGAATTACTTTGAGTTTTTCAAATCCTAGATAAATTTAGTACCCTAAGCACAGTAGATTAAAATATACTGTTTTTAGGTGATTAGCCCTCGTAAACACTGAAAAAAAGCTTATTATACTAAATAAATTTTACTTGATTTAAATAAATTTCAGTTGATTCAAGTAAATATTACTGTAATTCAAGTAAATGTTACTTAAATCAAGTAAATATTACTTTTATTCAAGTAAATGCTACTTGACTCAAGTATGATTTCTTTAGTAACAATAATTTTTTTCTCAGTGTAGGAAGCAACGATTTTTTTACAACTGCACTTTTTTTTATAGACCGGTGAATGCGATACGCCGAATGGTGATCGAACACTTTTTAGTTGGCATTGACGCGCGACCGTCTCAAACACGCGCGTCAGATGATTTTCACCCATATTCCCGTTTTCACAATCCGCGCTCGAGCGATCGCGTAACGCGCGCTCGATTTTACGTCCCGGCCTAACGATGCACGCAAATTGCTTTGCGTCAGGCTTAATGATCGGGCGCGCTTTTAACCCACATTGTCCGCGCGGAGCAACGGTTCCTGCGGGATATTATGCACTCGGTGCTCCTTTTTTTCTCTCTCGCAGATAAACACTTGATAATACTCTCGCTTCGTTTGCATAGTTACGCCGCGCCGGGGCCTCTTTTTTTCGATGGTGTGCGCGAGGGAAAATATGAGGCTCGATCTCGCGGTGTAGTGACGCGCGCTTCTCACGTTCGCGGGTGTTTTATCCGGGAATTTTTGGGATAACGGTTAATTAGACGTTTTGGAGGAGAAATCGGTATTATAAGCTACTTCCGTTTTTTCACGCGCGCACAATGGTAAATAAATATTTTTACATTTATTTCCATTGTGTAACGCGCGGGCTGTTATGAATATTTGTGTTAATTAAACGACTTCCTGTTTTAAAAATGAATTGTCTTTTGAACCGATTTAATGAACTTCGTAAGCTATTGTATTTAATTTTATATAACACGCATATAAATTATGGCAATTAAATTTATAAAAGTGTTTCTTCAACCTTTTGATAAGAACGAAATATTTATGATTTCTTTCAAATTTAAGATTTCTATGTCAGAAGCAGTAAAAATTGACTATATTAGCGATTCAAATACTTTAAATAAAGCAATGAAAATTTCTTCATGATAGACAGACAACTCGAGACTACAAAAGGACTAATGTTATAATTTCACATATGCACCATAATTGACGGAAAATTAATCGGGAAGATTGTTTGGAATACCGGGAATAGCACTTAAGATCGAAATACCTTCGTAGTAAATTCAAAAGTAAATAATTAGTAAAATAAAAAAAATTTAACGAAAATATATGCGTTTCCTATAATATTCAATACATCTTACTCTTGTCTTTCCTATCTAATTTAATTTAGAATCTGTTCAATCTCCTTTTTGCGAATTCAGAACCGTTAGACTTGTTCGAATACTACATAGATTTTACCGTGACCGAGTTGAATGGCATCATTTTTATCGAAAGTGGGAAGAAATAATCATTCCATGAATCACAATATACGGATTAAATTTACTATTTGCTAAAAGAATTGTAAATAAATCATCTGGAAAGTTTTATATCCAGTCTGATTCAAAACAATACAAGTATAAAACAATCTCATTCTACGATTATAAAAATCATTGTATTAATAGTAGTTTCAAATGGTTTCAATAGAAAATATTCAAAAAAATGTAGACAAACGTCCAAGTTAAAAATAATATCATAAACATAAATTTCAATATAAATACTTATTAACTATAAATATAAATAAACTATATAAATAATAATATAAATAAAATGTAAATTATATTAATTGTAAATTGTAAACAATATAATTGTTAACAAATATT
>UXGC01001702.1:0-18283 GCA_900480045.1 Eurytoma adleriae | reverse complement strand
TACACACCTCGGGAAGTAAAAAAGAATGCCTCAGATCGCATGTTTATCACCCTCGGCTTCGCCTCGGGTGACAATTTCCATGCGATCTGAAACAATTCTTATTTTACCTCCCTAGATATGTAATATACTATATAATAACGGTGCATCCCCTCAATATTATGCTCACAATAGCTTAGACTCCAAAAATCAAAAAAGCTCTATAGTTATCGATGTGCTCTTATTCGTTTGCTCATGAAATATTGTGGTAAGCACGTGGGCCTGTGAAAGAAGCCAATTATAGTTCCTCTCCCCGTCAACAATCTAGCCAAATCTTTTTCCATATCATCCATCGTAGTTGTCAAGTTTTTTAAATCTACTCCATTTTACAAAAGATTTTTTATATCGTTATTTGCCCTAGACAAAGGTAAAATTGTGATATTGCTCAGCCAAAAAACCGAAGATCTTTTTTTTGCGAAAAAAATAAAAAAATTCGCTCAAGACTTTTCTCCTCACGTGGAGTATCAGTACTAGTGTGTAAAGAAAAAAGAAATTGTAATCTCGTAGCGAGCAGATTCTCATAGAGATAAATATTGTCCTAAAGTAAAAAATTGGTTAAATTAATGTTGGTCTTTTGTACGAGCTTTCTACATCAAAATGCTTATAAAATGCCGACGCAAACGCGATACAAAACCAATAGCGGTGGTACTAGTAAGAGAAGAACGTCAGATAATTTTATCACAACTGTCACATTAAACTGTAAGATGATAGGCGACTTTTAGAGCTAATAAGACTTTGTAACTTCTAAAATCATCATCAATGGTTGAAAATCTGTGTCTTTCTCTTGTTAATCGTTTTAATTTTACAAACGCTTCAATGTGTGAAATATGTTTATATTGTATAAAGCTTGTTACACCGTTATCTATTTTTATCGATTGTAGAAAATACTTCGTTATGCAAATTTATCGTACAGTAGACTTTTATCCTTCAGTTTTTTCACTAAATTGGGTTTTCACTAATTAAAACTTGAACGCTGCTCGATCGAGTTTTAAATATTTTAAGGAATTCGTTTAGACTGAGTTTTTAATAAGTTATATTAAATGTAATGTACGGGCACTGTTATACAAAGTCCTAAATGCACCGACTATATTTGTTACGTCCAACTAGCACAAATATTAAAAATGAATGTTAGCATGATAAACATTGATGGGATTTTAAATACAAGCACACATATCTCAGTTAAAGTCGATGTATATTAATTTCTTCTCCTGCACTTGCTATTCCCTGCACGTTATCCGCATTTTTTTCGTTCATTAAAGAATTTTCTTTTAAATTTTGATAAAAGTTACATCTAGCGATAACTTACTTGAAAACAATTCATTTATTAAAGTTCAAAATATTTACTTCGCTCAAATTGCGAATGATTAAAAATTCATTTAAATAAAAAAGAAAAACACTGATGCACATGATTTTAGAAGCCTGGCCGTCAACGGCTTAACTTACGCGGTTGTAAATTAATTGTATACAAAATATCGCCAGCGACTAAATATTTACAATGACTGGAGGAGATTATATGTTTCCTCTTTCAAACACCGAGATGGAGCTTCAGGATTCGAGCTGGTATCCCAGAAAAATGTAAGAACAACCGCGGGAACTAATTCAAGAGCCTCTAAAGTTTTTTCGAAATCCGCCTCTGTTAACTTTTCTCTCGTCGCGGTTATCAAGTAAAATGGAAATTCCTCATTCAACAAATGTTCTTTAACAAACTTAACTACTTCTTCGTAGTTTTCGTTTACTGCAAAAGTGCCTTGCAGGATTATGTTGTCAGGAAATCGTATCCTTATCAAGGTAAATCGATATTTCCTCTCTTTTTGTTTCATAAATTTCTCTCTCATAGCTTGAGTCATTAACATTTGACTTCTTTCGACATTTTTAGTTCTATAAAAATAAAATAAAATGTTGATTACGCTTTCTTTTTTAATGTTCAAGCAATTAAAAAATTATAAATGTACCTTTCTATTTGTTCACGTTTTATGTCTTCAGCTGAAAGAACATAAAATTGTATGGGTAGTTCACTTCTTTTTGCTGCCTGACTTGGTAGTAAAACTTGTACATTTCTATCAAGTTGCAATGGTACAGATTCAGCAGAATTTAAAGCATCGATTAATGTTGTCAAATTATCAATGGTGCATATTTCAGGATTCCAGACAAGAAAATCCTCTTCTTTATCTTGGTGCATTAATTTTTCTTGTACAAATCCAGCTGCTGCCAATAACTCCATAGCTCCTCTCATAGGTTTTACCTTCTCCTATAAAATAATGCATAAATGAAACAGCTGTTTAATACATTAGCGAAATTTATTATGCAAATGTATTAAACTTACTTGAAATATTTTATTAGACATTCTAATTTTCCAATATTTTTGTTCAGTTGGATCATTTCGAATATTATCTAAATACTTACAAAGTGTTTCTACACATGCGTTTATTCTTTCTACACCGTCATTACAACTATGGATGACTAAACAAGCTGACAAGCCTGTTTCATCATCAGACAGCTGGGTACTTAAGAAGTCTTGAATTTTTTCGTACCAGGATTCTTTCTCTAAAACTTCTTCCGATACTAAAGGACAAGAATAGTAAATACCACTCACAGCCAGTATAGGAGTCTCTGGAACAGTTTTACTACTTTCTCCTGTCTCAGACGACTTTGGACTATCATCTAAATGTTGATTTGCAAGAGCAAGCCTTTCCTGCTCTAATTCTTTCTTAGCTCGAGCTTGAATAGCTGCATATGAACTAAAATGATTATAATATTTAATTCAATAATAATCCTTAAGTAATTAATGCAGAGAAATATTCTTTTTCTCTTTTGTAATTATAATTTATTTATTAAGAAATAGTAAATTATTTTTCATTTGATACTTACGTGTTGAATTTTGGTGCATTACTTTTCATTCCTTCTAATCTAGCTAAGGCAGCCTGACCTGCTACTCTTGCTTCATTAGTTGGCTCATGCCTCTTTGGTGCGGTAACAGACTTGGATGTTGAAGCAGATGAGGTACTACTGGATTCGTTCAGTCTATTAAATAACATAAACAAGAATGAAGAAATCTCTATATATTTTTAAAGCGTAATATTTTAAGAATGCTTCAATAAACGTACTTGTAACCTTTCCCTGCATGTTTGAACTTTCCATCTTTAATCTTCTTTTGAAAAAATGACTTAATTTTATCTGCCATTTTTACTTTTATAAATATTCCTTAAACAACTACCAATAATGTTATCTAAGAATATCGCTGACAATGTTCCTGTGGAAGCTTCAGTTTTGCAGCTGCTTTCTTCAGTTCCTCCCCCGAATCTAAAATATGAAATAAAACCAACTTTCATACTTGTTACATTTCCACGAATGAAAAAACCACAACCGCAAACAGTCCTTCACCTACTTGGCGTCATAAACTGCTTTGTAATCCTCTCTCCGTAGAAGTACCAAGCGATGTAGACAAGGCAGACGTTAACAAACAGAATAGCCAGGAAGACCTCCAGCAGCAACAGTTGAAAATCGTCAACGGCGAAAAAGCTGTCGGACTCCTTGCTCACCTGGGTACCCTTGGACTGAGGCCTCTCGCCGGTAGCCGAGGCGGGGACACCGTCCCCGCTGCCGCTGCTGCCGCTGTTGCTACTGCTGTCGACGCTGCTACTGGTCCCGTTGGAGGTTAAGCCGAGGCTCTCGATTATGCCGCTGGCGATGTCGCAGGTGAGGGCCGTGAATGCTTCGACGAACGAGCCGGTCCACGCGTACGAACTCTCCAGCACGCTGTTCATCACACGCGAGCTGATGTACCCGATTTGGTCGACGTACTCAACGACGGTCGTGCGCTTCTCATGGGCCTCCGTAAAAGCGTGCAGTCGTCCGGACGGGTACTCGTATACGCGCGCGCACACGCAACACGTCACGGCCGAAAAAACAACTCTCGCATAACTGATTGTGAGTGCAGCCCCGCGCGCTGACGCAGCGCAGCCCGCAGGTGACTTTTTACGTCGCTTTAGTCAACTGATACTAGCCGTCGGCGTCGCGGTCGGCTGCCAACTCGACGTCATCGATTTTTTGTTTTTACATATGTGTCGAGGACGGCGACGACGATCGCGATGAATACGCGGCCTGAACTGCGCGCAAGCTCCGGGTGTGCTTACAGGTGGTGGGTTATATTAATTTTCGGTGACTTCGTCGAGATATGCGCACCAGATCTAAGCTGCAGTGAGTATGCGCGCCAGCGCGTAAACAAAGTTTCTGCGCATGATCGCAAGCACACCGCCCACGCTTATATATATAAACTTATACGATTTTTTTATGATAACTTTTTTGCAAAAATTGATAGTGGACTTTGCGTTACAGGAGATATTTTGTAGTTTTCTGCAGAAAAATTTGGTAATGGTTTTAGTATGAATTATTAAAATTATAAATGTTATTGAATGCTAAGCCTATACGAAATCATTGACAGGCCACGAGGAGTGTGAATTCGGGCTGCACGTGTTGAAGATTCGACTACTGCGCCCTCTGTGTATACATGCATCTGAAGTGGTGTAGGCGGGAAAGCGCTGAGCAAAGATTGTTTGACGTTATCTTTTGAAAACCTTGAAATTTCCCCTCTCTACGATTAATACAAGATTTAATATGACGAAGCTCTGGAGGTGACGTAATAGTGAACAATTTTCTTTGGTACTTTTTTCTATTTGTCCTCATAAACTTTTGGAAATAATTATTAACCTATCACTGTTTTATTTTTTTACAGTGAGAATTGAAATATTGCACTGTTACATCTTATTCAGTAAAATGTCGCAATTTAAACGACGAACACATAAATCGTTATCGCAGCCTAGTACTAGTAGGGCTAATCGTAGTAATGAAATCGAAGATGATATTGGTTCACTGACGCAAGCTCAGGACAAATCTATGTCCGATGAAGAACACGCACACCATGTAGCTAATGTGGTTAAATATATTCTTGGAGCAAATCACACTAACTTACCAATTCTGAGGACAAACATTACCAAGGGTGTAAATTATCAAGGTAGAAGTTTCAGGTCAATATTGGAATCTGCACGAAAAGTTTTACTCGAGGTGCGTAGACAATTTTATATTTTTGTACAAACTTATAGCGTTTAAAAATGTACTGTTATTTTTGGTTTCCTAAGCAGGTATTTGGCTATAATCTTGTAGAAGTTGATGCAGACAAGAAAAGTGGGAAATATATTTTGTGTAATACTATACAAAATCCACACTTGCATTTTGAGGGACCTATCAGGGAACGGTATGCATTACTGTTTATAGTACTATCACATATATTCATGAATGGAGAAATGTGCACTCAAGGTATATTTTTTTAATAAATTATTTTACCAATTTCTAAATTTGTTTAACTCACAATGAATTACTTTTACAGCATCTTTAGAAGGTTTCTTAAGACAAGTAGGAATTACCGAAGACAGTATGAGAAGTGATATCTATGGTGATGTTATAGATTTAATCTTAGGAGTCAGTTTGTCACAAATATTTTGCTTAACAAAATCTGTAATCTGAAATATTCTAATTAATTTTATCAATTTCTTTTAGGAATTTGTTAAAGAAAAATACATAAGTACAAAAAAATCAGAGACTACTGAAAATGAAACTGAATTGACTTGGGGTGAAAGAGCTTTGCAAGAGGTTCCAATACGATCAATTATGGAGTTTGTAGGCCAGGTATAAAAAAATGTCTATAAATCCATAATTTAAGAAATAGAATTCCTCTTATTGCGTGAAGATCTCATAAAAATCATTGCCAGCACAAATGTTTGTAACAAAACATTTTTCTTAACAGGTTTATGAGGCACAACTAGACAATTGGCCTACTCAATATCAAAGGATGTTAGAAATGGAACGAGAACAACAACAAAATCGGAACAACACGCGTGCCGGCGGAACTCAAAACCTGGTTCAAAATGGAATGCAAGAATGAGTGGATTTCTCTTTCTGCTTAACTATTTATCAAGATAACAAAAAGAACAAAAAACTTTCATGACCTTAAACTCTTAACAGAACAAAAAGAAAAAGGAGAATCAGTATTTTTATAACTCTGGCTTGCAAACGAGCGAAGAAACGAAACCTTAGCGGGTCTAGATTACAGGTGTCGCGAGCATGGCCAAACAGTGTGCGCTTATCCGCTCAACGAGGTCAAAGTCGTCGATCAAACGCTCCACCCCGCCGCTCGGGCGCACAAGCAGACACAGAGGGAAAAAGCCGAGAAACTTGGCGGCGCGCAGCAGCCGCGCGTTAGAGGAGCCCAAGTTCATCCGTGCGCGAGATCCGCGCGAGCACGTGTATAGGTGCGCGGCGCGGGGGCTGCCGAGGGGCGCAGGCGCGCTGCAAGTCGGCGGGTGCAAGCACCTTGTGTGTGCAGCAGCGTCGCGCGTCACTGGTGAGCAGCAACCAGTTTACCTCCTGCCAGCGCGGGGTGAACGCGAGCGAGTCCACTTCCGCGGGGCGCCCCGCGCGCGCATCGCGACCGCCTCGATAATACTCTTATCACTTGCGTTACTGGATTCCGCTAGCCTCGTCGCTGAGGAAAGGGTCCCCACGACGCCGCGTCTTCGCGCTCCATGAATCTGGTCCAACGCTCTGCGAGCGTGATCCAGCCGGAGCTTTGTTGTTACTGCGTGCGCCGCTGCGTCTCACGGTATTTAGTTTTAATTATTTATATAGAGTCGATTTTTTTCCTCTCCTCTTTGTGCTGTGCACTGCTTGCGGCCGAGAATATTCAAACCAACAAAGCTCAAGCATTTAGATAATTAATTTATTTCTTTTATTTTAAACATTATTTGATTTCTGTTTAATTTTTAATCTATTAATTTTGTACTTTTAATGCTTAGTAAAGTAATGTCACTAGTTAAGGAATTAGCCAAATATTTTATAAATAAAAAAATTTTGTCGTATCAACATTGAACGTGCGTTTATTCCTGAAAGTTTTCCGAAAGTTCAATGACTTACTTTTGTAGGTCACATTGGAGAACGAAAATAAATAGGTATTATGAATTCTTGATAGGCACCGTGAAGCGTAATCGGTCAATTGAAACTATATTACCCGTTTAAACTCGAAGTTTACGTCGCCGGAAATTAATATCAAAATTAATAGTCTGGTCGATATCATTTTTTAATGGAATTCGTCATTATTATAACTTTCACAGAGATTCAGTTTTCATATTCTTAAAGTAATATATCAAAGAAAATGTAAGAAATTTTGATAGAAATTAATTTTTTTTCCTATATTCATATTTGAATTCATAAAGAAATTTATTTCTTATTTAATTCTGAGACTTTTTAATTAAATACTTATTTTTCCTGCATAATAATATAAGTGCTGTTGTAAAATTAACATATTCTCTATTTTTTCTATTAAAAATGTAAGCGCAAAGTTTTATACATAATTTTAAATAATAGTACAAGGATATTGTTAATAAACATTAATGACACGAACTTAATAGTATTTTAAATTTTTTCCAACAATTCTATACAAGTTGTTTAATTAAAAATTAAATCCGAATTTTTGCACAAATTGAAATAAAAGAGAAATTTTTAATAAAATTTATCATTTATTACCTATTGCAGAATGTAGATTATTCGCTTTTTTTATAATTTCTACTTCATTAATTTCCATTAAATATGTTAATTAATAAGTGACTTAATTTGTTATTTTATTTAGGATTCTTATAACTTTTATTTCAAATGCGTTGAAGTATGTCTTATGTAAGTGTTATTAATTATAAGTATATTTGTCTATTTCTAATTTCGTATATTAAATATTCAGGACACAATTGTCCTAGTAATTTTGATAAACGTTTTAGTACATAAGACGTTGTAATTTCTTTTAACAAGAAACTTCTTTTTTATAAATTAACTAGTAGAACATGTTTTGCACGTTTGCTTTAATACTGTAACCCGGCCAACTCTCGCTTATCGCGCGACACGCGCAACTCCAATCAACTACTCTTCCTATTTATTTATGTATTATTTTTTTTTAAGCAATATCATAAGCCATAACGCAAAACTCCAGTCCACGCGATCACTGCAGATCACGCCCCGTCCCGCGGCACTCAACGATGAGCCATCAGCCAGTTCCGCCGAGCAGCCCTTAGCGCTCAGCCTCGCCCGCATCCGGCGCGCGTCAAATGCGCCGCCAGCCTAACGACTAAAGCCCCGCAAGCCTCAAAGCTCCGGTCCAGCCGGAAAGCCGGCGAGATGTTCACCTTCTACCAGAACTTCAACGCGCGCCGCGAGGAGAACGAGCTGCAGCGCGAGGCCGAGATGACGGGCCACGACCGCTTCTGCCAGCACCGGCCCGGGGCGGCGACGCGTCGCAAGCGGCGCAACGCTACCTCCCGGCGCACCCAGAGCGCCATCGAGATCGAGTGCAACAACGACGCGTTCGCCTCGGTGCGCTCGGTCCTGCTGCGCAAGGAGCAGAAGAGCGCGAGCGTCGAGGAGGACGAGGCGCCCGCCGCCGCGGCCGCGGCCTCCGCCTCCGGCCAGGACGAGGCGGAGGCGCGCGGCTACTACCAGCTCACCA
Source organism: Eurytoma adleriae (assembly GCA_900480045.1). Lineage (NCBI taxonomy): Eukaryota > Metazoa > Arthropoda > Insecta > Hymenoptera > Eurytomidae > Eurytoma > Eurytoma adleriae. The sequence continues at coordinate 9,705 of UXGC01001702.1, read as the reverse complement.
GCAAGATCGACAGCCTCGCCAAGATACTCTTTAACCGCGTCTACGCCGTCAAGGGGTACAAGGACCAGGCGGAGCCCGCGAGGTACGAGCGCAGCCTCTTTTGTCGGGAGCCACGAGGATGGAAGAGATAGAGATTTTATGGAGCGAGAATATCTCTCTGTCTTTTCTTCTTCTTTCTTTTTTAATGTTTTTTTCTGCCGTCGATAGGAAAGGAATTTTATAGGGTATAAGCTGAGTGAGCGTGTGCTCTCTAGTGACGGCTTTCAACCTGTATGACGAATCGATTTTTTACTCGATTTTTATTATGAAAAAAGGAAGGAGTACGGAGAGAGCCGCGGGGGCGGCGAATCAGCGGAGATTCGGTGTGACGCGAAATCGTTTAGTTATCTTGAGGAGCGGAAAAAAAATTCAGATGGGAATCGCTGCGGATGAATTCGAGAGTACGCTTAACGCGCACTTATCCCACTCGAGCATTGCTATTGCGAGCGTGATTGATTTATGCAATTAACGATTCAATTATACCGAAGCACTTCGATATATGTTTAAAGCAGCGCAAAAACTTTAATCCGATGTCTGTGTACGATATATATGCTGGCATTATCCGGGAGCCGATGTTTGTATCCACTTCACGTATGCTCGATTTTATTTTTCAATTCTTTTTTTAAATTCTAGATTTTCGTTTTTCGTAAAGAATACGTATTGATGTTTCAGCGCTACCGAAGCTTTCTAGGTGAATTGAAAAATCAATACTTTTAATAATAAAATGCACTGTTCTGCAAATGATTTTAAAGAGGACAAGAAAATTATTTTTACATTCTCTTTAAATATAACTATAGTTGAAATTCATTCTAATGTACGTATTTCATGTTATAAGCTGGACATGAACTTACTTATAGAATATGTGAACTGCTTATAACGTAGAATAAATAAACGTGACATCCGTGAATTTCACTTATACAAGTTTAAAGAGTTTGTATAATTAAATAAGCGATAATTTACACTATAACAAAAATCGAAACATAAAATTATAAAAACTATTATCTACCAGTTAAATTTTTAACAAAATTTTTAACGGAAATTAATAAAATATTTAACATACTTACGCATGTAACTAGCAAAATCAAATTAATTTTCAAATTTAATTATTCAAACTTGCTAATCCCATTAAAAAAGGGGTTACGTAAGGTGTAATTTTGAAGTATTTGTTGAAGTGCCACCGCCCACCGGCGCAGTTCTGTCAAACTTCAATAATACAATGCGAAGTCCCGAAGTTTCGATCGAGGGGGAAGGGGGGCCAAGAGTTTTCGATGCAGTCACGTAACATGCATGCACAATGCAGGCAGTTCCCTCGCGAGTCGCCGATACGCGATCTTCTTGACATGGATTCCTTTTCGGCTCTCGCGCGCGACTCGTCGGCGAGAGCATTGTGCGCGGCCGTACGTTTTTTTTTCTTTCTCTCTCCCCAGGGCGACAAAGGCTCGCGCGACGAAGTTTTAAAGGGCCCCGATATAATTTCCCCGGCATTGTGCCTTATCAAAGACTCTTTGTTCAGCGGATCTTGAGGCGCGCCGCCCGGATAACTCCCGCGCGGAGAAGCTCGCTCGCCTTAGCGGGGATTAGGGATATACGGTTTTCGCGAGGATGAGGAGGGAAAAAAAGTAATGTATTAGCGGAGGAGTCGCAGACGCGGCTCGCCGGCGGAAAATTAGGGTATCGATTGCGGGGCGGGTTTGCTTTTGCGGAGGTGTCGGACTTTTCAGAGTGAAAAATCACGCGGAGCGAGAAATCGCTCGCTCCTGTAACGAGGAGATACGTACGCGTTGAAACAAAGTTACACGCGCGCTAGGACTTTCTAGTTTAATAACTCCTGCCGGCCGACTGCACGACGTGACGGAAATTCGAATTTGTCCGTCAATGTGAGACTTTGATAAATCGTAGCGTCCGTAGCAGGATAGTGATACATCAAAATCGATTGGTTAAAAATGAAAAATCGTCGGAACAATTGCCCTATTACGCGGTATACATGTTTTCTCGAATCTGGAAAATAAAAAATATCGTTTTATTTTTTGTAAATATACTTGCTTTGATTGAGCAAGTTTGAATTAAATGAAATATCTGTATCAATTAGGTTGATATAATTAATCGAAGTTTTAAACTTTTCCTCAATTACGTCGAGGAATTGTCGAGCAGCGACGGCTCGCAAATAAACTAAACGATCGATTTTAGAATCATACCGTGAAATGGAATTACTGTAGTATTTCTCGGGCTTCTCTTTGTAACGACTCCTTACGGCAGGTAAACAAATAGACTGGGATTTCATGTCTCGATCCATAAAGTTTGATCGTCATCGGCAATGTCAACAATCGGGGGACTCTCACACAGCTGACAAGCTTTTACTCAAAAAAAGATCCTTCAGGAGGTACGACTTGTATGTTTTATCACTAACTTATTTACCATTAATTAAATATTCTTAAACTTAAATTTTTAATGCGCTGAATCTATTTAAGAAAAAATCTAAATTCAAAATAATTTTTTAATTTTCTTTACTAATTTAAAGCCAACGAAAAACTTAACTTTTCGATACGAACTTTTCTTTACTATTTTAAAGTCTCAAAAAACATGTCATCATAATGTTTACCTTGACCACTTCAGCTTTTAAAGCCTTATCTTGAAAACTGCGAAAAACTTAAAGTCCCCCTTTAATTAAGTAAACCTTCCCTCGTAATCGGCCGCTGTCGTAACAGAGCGGTTCTTAAGCATCGGAAGAAAAGAAAGAAAGCAAGAAACAGCCGCGCGCCCTTGGACTGCGCGCAATCCGTTTACGAGCGCGCGCGAGCGCCCGGACGAATCTTCGCGGCCCTCTCCGCGCCGCGCGGCGATCTTTCGCGATCGCCGCCGGCGTGTTATGAGTATTCCTTATTGGATGAAACCCTTGCAGTGGTAGGAAAAACTGGTGGCGATGGCGGAGGCGAGGCGCCGGTCTGCTCGCGGCTAATTCCTGCCTCGGCTGCTTAATCTGCTTCGGGCGGCGCTGTGGAAGCGATTCGCGCGACGCCCCGGACGCAGCCACTTCCAGGTACATTATCCCGCGTTAGCGCCGCCCTGGCCGAACGGCGACTCGGCGCTTTTTTTCCCTCCTCCCTGTAATTGTTTCTCGGCAGGGCTCACTCAGCGGTGGCGGAAATAATTTTCTCGGGACTATTAACTTTGGCTGATTGTAGTTAATGGGTTTAAGTGAGATGTCTATTACGGTATTAGTCGGTGTAACGTTGGCGTGTGGCTGTTGCATTTTGTGAAGTCTGAAAAAAAACTCGGGTGTTATTAGGAGTAATTGGTTTTCGCGCGAGTGTAAAAGTCCGGAGCGCAACAATGCGGGTCTTTTCGATACTTCATAATCATTAATAATCAGAAATATTCGTGCGAGCTTAAAAGGAGATAAATTAGCGGGCTTAATGCGGGAGCTTTTGTGACTAATTTATCGCAAATGAATGTAAATGATAAATTTCCCCTCGTTCCAGTAGACTAACGTTCATTTAAATGGAAATCCATGTAAATAAACTTTTAAATAAACATCAATTTAGAGGCGACTTCGTGATAATTTAACAGCCGGATAAAATAGAGTCTCGAATCGGGCGCGGAATGCCCCGCGAGTAACAAATTCGACGACGGGACCGGGCTAAAAGCTCCATTGTATTATCCACTGAACAATATGGGTTGAAAGCCGTCAATTAAAATGAAGAAAAAGGGAGTACTGTCCGCGGATAATTATTGCGCTTATGAATGGGTGCATGCGGTTTCCCCCGGAAAAAGGGCACGTCCGTCTCGCACAAAGAGACGAAAATGGACCTCCTTTTCAGTGACCTCGCAGAGTGGAAAAGAAATCTAGTTAAAGTTTACGAAATGAAATGAGGAGTGTACGCCTGGGTATATGACTATATATGTGCAGCCATCTACTAGTACAGAATTGCGGCCTATTCATATTTTTGTAAAAGAAAATCTCTGGGATCATTCTTGAATACCGAATTACGATTGTTGGGCGTAAATTCATTACTTTATTCGCTTTTGTACGTATTCGCTTGCAAATTTTTATGCGCAACTATGTATATATTGTACAATTTTGCATGAAGATCAAGTCCGCAATTTCATTCGGAAACTTTAACTGCGCTTTATGTTTGTAAGATAATAAAAGTATATCTTTGCATTAAAATACTCTTGAACTCAAATGAGATTTTTATACAGTTATGCAGATCTGAACAATTTTATTTCAGATAAAACTCCTAAGTAGATTAAATCAAAACAATTTTTTCGTTAATGCATTTATCACTTAAATATAATCACCAAAACCATGTTTAAAAAAACACTGAAATTTTCAATTACTTATTTGTTTTCCATTTAATCTATCAAGGAATCAAATTAACCATAAAATCCTCCAATTACCGTCTTCGTTGTTTAACTACGCAAAAAAACCCTCAGAAACAACGGGCGTCAGCAGTACGTGGCCCTAGACCAGCAACAGCAGCAGCAGCACTCGCGGCTGGGCGAGGGCTCGTCCGGTGGCAGCGGCGGCGGCACGGGGAGCACCGGCAGCCGCGGCAACGGGGCCGAGAGCATGGAAATGGAGAAAAGATCGCGCGATCGTGCCCTATCGATTTGCCGTATCTACACTCGAGAGACGCCGCGCTACAGCCTCCTGAAGCATCTCAACAACGTCGGTACGGCCCGGGCGCGGCTGACCCGCCGCGGCGATACGCGACGAAGCCCCGAGCGAATGTGGCACACGCGAGCCTCCCCCGCCCGCGTCCCCCCGGCTCCCTCGACAATTAGAGGAAAAAAGTGCCGGGGGGTACACTGCGCTAAGCGAGCTCGCCTTGTTACTTGCGCGCACGGGTATTAACTTTTTTACGCGGGTTTCGCAGAAGTTGGCCGTACGTCCGGTGTAAGATTGAAATTCTCGTTTTTTTACGAGGAATAGTTTGGGAAGTAGTTTTTTTTATTAAAAAAAATAGTTGTTTTAAATTTTTGAATTTTTTTACAAAAATACTGGTCCCCTTTTGAAATAAGGTATTAATAGCGAATAGTTTTAGTGAAACTAATTTTAATTTCAAATTTGTGCGATGGAAATTTTCATTTCTCTAATGCAAGCTGTTGGAATATTTAAAGCTTTATAGGATGACACTTGGTATTAAAAGATGTAGAGGCTTTAATTTTACAAGGACTTTTCAGTAAAATCATCTTTATTTCTGCGTCTATTATTAGACTAAAATGTCCCAAAAATTTAGAATTAAAATAAGTAATTTTGTATATAAATATTACTTTTATTTTAACATTATAATTTATCGAATTTGTGCTATTAAATTTTCTAAAAGCTTACATAAGAAGAACATATTTAAAAATTTTAATATTCGAAAATGGATAGTAAGCCTTCAATATTCATTAGTAAAATCGCGTCCATTCAGAATTGGATAATTGGTCGACTTATACATTTATCACCGACGTCATTAAAACTCCTAACGATATCAGAGCCCGCTTAAAATTCGCGCAATTCCATTCATCAAGCCTCATTGCTATGCAAACCGGTCGAAGGCCGGCGGTGATTATCAATAATTACCCGAAAGGCCGAAGACGCGACGTCGCGCCCAATCAAAGCCGCTGCATTTTTCATCGCGCCGCCACCACCTGTTGATTCGTTCAACTTATTTATCGCAAACCACCGCCCCGGCTGCTCTATAATAACTAGTCGTCTTTTTCCCTTCCATCCCTCCCGGACAAAAAACGACCGCCCGACGCGCGGACCAAAACAACGACGAGAAAACAGGCTCGAGGGTGGACAAGCACTGGTTCGTAGTGAAGGACAGCCTGCTGAAGACGGAGCGGCTGCTGACGCTGGCGCCGCTGAACCGCAACTGCTGCCTGAGCATCGGGCCCTCGACGCGCGACGTCCTGAACAAGCTCTTCCTCACGCTGCAGCACCCCTACATCTGCCCCATCCTCGACCTCGAGTTCGTCCAGTACGAGGGCCAGGACTACGTCATCCTCGTCCAGCCGATCAATCAGGGCAGCCTCAAGGACATCATTTACGGGGTGAGATTCGCGCGGCAGCCCCGGGCTGTTTCTTATTGATGACGACCCACCCGGCGGCTCTCGTTTTTTCCTCTCCCGCCGAAAGTGGGTTGGGCCATCCGCGAGCGTCTCGGCGATTGATTTTACGTCGGCCGACACTTTTTGCCGAGCTAATTTTTTTTTCAGCGCCGACGAGGCAATTAGTGGCCGAGGAAAAACGCGAATTTATAATTCGCTTAGCTGGGAAAAAAGAGCTTGCGGTCTACGTGCACTCGTCGAGTCGATGATGCTTTTTATCGGGGAAATTTAAATACGGCGTTTTTTCGGTAGTACCACTCCACGCGTGTTCGAGGGCTTGTTAAAACTGGCTCAAGATATTGATAAACTTTGCTTGATAAATTACTTTGGGACGCCGAGGGTAGTCCTTGTGAGGGTCTTTCTAGTCGACGAAAGCTTCAAATTTTTGATAGGTTCATAAATCATAATTTCGCCAAGTTTGCAAAATCTTGAAGCGGGTCATCGATAATGTTTCTTTTCAAGAAATTGTTTACACAACAATAATAATACGTGTTAATGCACTTGAAAAAAAAAGAAAAAAAAAGAAATATAGTAATCATTTTAACAACGCAATTTTTCAGTTGTTTTTTTCGGAGAAAAGCTTGCAGTAATTGATATATCAATTTCGAATACATTAATGCATTAATAAGATTATTTGTTGGGATCTTCAATCTGCTTCTTCTTCATCTGATAATAGAAGTTATTTTTTAGATTTTTGAGTTAATTTTCAAAAAATTAAGAAAGAAATGATGCATATTCATTTAAATCGTTTCAATAAATCTAAACTCGTTAAATATACATTGTACAATATATATTTGTATAATTTAAAGCATATACAAAAAATTTATACAGTAATACATTATAATTTACAATGAGTCAGTTTAACACTTTAATCCAAATAAAAAAAAGAAATCAAAATCACTTACGACCGCTACGTTCACCGCAAAACTTGGGTGCGAATTGCGGACCGATTGGCCCGCATTCGCCCCCGCGGCATGCGACCGCGGAATCTCAAGCGCGCCGTACACGCGTTCCAGATCGAGCGCAACTGCTGGAACGAGGACTGGTCGCAGAAGTACGGGAGCCGCGGCAAGGGCCTGGCGATTACGCGGATCCAGCGGATGGGCCGGCAGGTCCTCGAGGCGCTGGTCTTCCTGAAGGAGCGCGAGTTCCCCACGGTGGCGCACCTGCACTCCGGCAACGTCATCGTGCAGAACGGCGTGGCCCGGCTGGCTGCCCTCGAGAACAGCCTGCTGGGCTTCACCAGCCGCGTCCACCCCGTCATCGCCACCCGCCTGCAGAGCAGCAAGAGTCTACTGGCGCCTGAAGCCATCGACACCGTCTGCTTTGGTTGGTGGTTTCGCTGGTTTTCTTGCGTTACAGGGGTTTGTTGGATGATCGTTTCAATAATTTATCTGATTTTAGAGGAGGCAAAGGGGATAATACCAGGGATAAGGATGAATATTGAGATTTTGTAGTATGTTAATAATTTTTTATCGTTTGTTTTATACAAACGATCATCTAATAAATCATAATTATTTTTATTATCTGAATTGTTTAAAATAGAGAAGCAATAATTTTAATGCATTGCCTCGCTTCTTAGGTCACATGCTTTTTGAAATGACCGCTGGCTATGAATTGTGCACTTTTGAGCCAACTGCCGCAAATCTTTCCGATATTCAGAAATACCCACAGGTGCGCTTATAAATTTATCTAGTAAAATGACTCTTTTTATTTATATGAAGCACAAAAATCATCTATTTGTTTTCAATAAAAGACACAGTTTTCAAGCTAAAACGACTTGATTGATACAAAACATTGCAGTCATCAATAAATGTTGATGTTTTAATAAAGTTACCATTTTTTCAGGTATTAGAATGTCTGCGATTTATATTTGAGCGGCAGACAGCAGGATCCAGGTATCCCAGTATAGAGGAATTAATACTGCACGATCTCTTTCGCAATATCGATCTTCGAGAAATGAGAAACGCTTCAGTTAATGTGAGATCCTTTAATTAGTCATGCGACCGCAAATCATTTATGAGCCGAGCCGTAAAACTTTTGTTACTCGATTGTTTCAGATTTTCCGTCCAGATACATCCATTCCAATATCGAAAATACTCGATGGCATCAAATGTCATAAGACTCCCATCAAGCGGTAAAGTTATAAACTACTTACGATAAATGTTTTAAAAATTGCATGAGACAATGTTGCATGACTTTTGTTTGTTTTGCATGCACAGCCGGTATAGATCGCATCGACCAGTGACCGTTGGTAATGGATAACGTGCAGTTCCATTTATTATCTATATGGATTGTTCTTCTTGATGAAACAAAAAAATAGAAATGAATTTTAACGTAAATATCTTTAATTTACAGACTACCGAATGTCGACTCGGAGGACATGATATCACTGAGCAGTCCGGAAAGCGAGCACAGTGAAAATGGTTCGCTGCTTGCGCAAATATACAAGGAACTTTCTATCACTTCTGTTTGAATTTCATAACAATAAATGCCTATATATTCATGCTACTACGAAAACGTCTTTTCAATAAAATAAAAAAAAAATACAATATTAGAAAGGTTTACTTATTTGTATGAGACGTTTGTGTTGAATTATTTGCTACACGAAATCAAACTCTAATTTAAACATGATCCCAATATTTTTCTATTCACACAATTTTTTTTACATCATAAATAGTTTTACTTCAAAGTACTTTAAAAGTAGTATTAATTAAAATTCAAGAAAAAATTTTAACTTCGAGTATGGATTAAAATGTGATGCTCTGCACATATTATATATAATGCAACAAGCAGCTGTGTCCATACATGTTCAATAAGATTACGTGGATTTCAAATAAAGTTGCAAACCCAGTTCAAATGGACAGTATTTATAAGCAAGCTTAAAAAATAAAAAAATTGAAAAGATTTACACAAGTACGAACGTGATATTTGAGTGGGCTTAAAATGAAAAAATCATTTTTTTTATTTTTCATTATCTTTTACTGATAAACTTTAAAAAAATATCGACAATGGATTGTACAGAACAATGTTACTAATTAAGGATATTATGACAGTCTTAACAATGACGAAAAAGATTAATACAAAATAATGTTCGTTAATTAAATAAACAAATTAATGTTCCAGCATGCTTGAACTTTGAGTTCAAATATTGAAAACTTTAATGAATAGAAAACAAGATATTAACTAATGATTTATAATTAAAAAGTTGAATACATATTTTAAATCTAATAATAGCTTATGAAGCACCAGCTTCAAGCTCGCTGGCGGGTGTATCAGGCTCTTCATCATTGTAAATGTTTTCAGCCATTTGCCATACTTGCATTATATTATCTTCTGAAACTGAACAAATCACCCATGGTTCATTTGGATTCCACGAAAAGTCACTTATTTTAGCAGTATGTCCACCATGTATAAACTGAAATAAATTTAATAATTGGTTAAAAATTAATTAAATCAAATAAGCAATAATATTATGCAAATTAGTAGAACAGAAATTATTACTAACCAATAATTCGGGAGGACCATCTTCCGCATCCTCACTGGATTGTTCCTCACCAATTTTAC
>UXGC01001701.1:0-18284 GCA_900480045.1 Eurytoma adleriae | reverse complement strand
AAAAATTCCGGTACCGGGAATCGAACCCGAGCCTCCTGGGTGAGAGCCAGGTATCCTAGCCACTAGACCATACCGGAGCGATGACGGGGAAATTTTATAAGTCCACCGCTTAAGAATCTTCCAAAATTTGACAGATTTCTCGAAATAGCTTGAAAAAAATATTTTAGACTACCTGAAAAAATATTATGCCTTTATCAGATAAATTAGAAATGTATAAGAGCGAAAATTTGGCCCCTCTAAAATGTCAGATGAGAATTATCAGGGCCTTATAAGGTACCTGAGGATATCCCTACGTAGTATGCAATGATACGATCATCGCAAGGCCAAATGTAACCTAAGCTAAGCGATTTTCACTATTAAATAAACAAATAAGGCATAATAAAACGAAAAAGCATTTCATTTTTTCTGGCTGGTAAATGGATTGCTTTGAATAATTTAAAATAATAGGAAGGTGTACTGATAGTGTAATTTAGGAGCTTATATTATGAAAAAACTACTGAAGCGTCATAGTTACACGAAGTATAAGACTCCGGTTATTATAATGGAATGTGAATGTCATCTGCAGAGATTGACTTTACCGGCATCGATATCTTCTTGATTAAGTCAATCCGTTTTAAGTTTAGGAGAAAATTGAAAACGTTACGTTATTGTTTAATATCTAAAAATTTGTTAAAATTATTTTTCTCCTTTCCCTTTTTAAACTTTTCTTTTTCTATAAACTATTTAATAACTGTTTAAACTTGAACGGAAGGAAATTGAAACCAGATTATTATTGTCCTATTTCGGAGGGCCTTGTTAATTCCTAAACTCTTCTTTACTTGAGAATGACGAGTGCATCAAGAGCTTATACATGAATAAAAAAATCTTAATTATCATTTCCAATTTCTTATAACTCGCTTAATAAAGTTAAGTAGTTATCATACAATTACAATGTTAACATAAGTTTTAACCGTTGGAAGTCTGACGTACTTGAAGAGCACTAAGATTGTCAAGTGTACCTTCCTTGTGTTGTTTTTAACAAAATCTAGACAAATTTTTGCTTAACAAATTATACTTCAACTTGGTTTGTTTACTACCTCATTTCTAAAATTATCTTTACATTTTGAGAAAATACTTATATTTCTTATTTTATCCTTTCAAAAATTTAATTATCAAAACAAATTAAAATGTAAAATATTTCTTTGAAATTTATTACTTGTATATTTGATGCTCATTTATAATACATTATTATATTATATATTTAAACAATATTTCTTTTAAAATTTAAAAATGAATAGTATAGCTTAATATTATATTTAATAAATAAAATAATTGATATTTAGGAGTTGCTCTTGTGTATATTATAAGATATGTATAGTATTTCCAATTATTAAAATGATTAGTAACAATTTAGTGTAAATTAAACTGTTCAAAGATACAATAAGTAAATAAAATTAAAATGCTTAATATGAAAATAAAAAAAAATACAGACAATATTTTCCTTAAAATGAAGTGTTCAAAAGCAATTCTGCCACAGCTCGAACTTTGTTGTATGGAACGGTTGTTAAAATTAGACAAAATCGGTCCAACGAAAAATGTCTAGTGAAATCCTGAGGAAAGTAAAAAGGAGTTCGCATAAAGAACGCGTTTCGAAAAAATGGGTAACTTTTTTCTAAAAGTAAAAAGAGCTTGTATATAAAGAACGTGTTTCGAAAAAAAATGGGTAACTTTTTTTCTAAGCCTCTCTAATAAGAACTGATGTGAAAAACTGTAAAAAAAGAATTGAATACTTTCACCCTAACAACGTGACTAAAGTAAGAAAAAAAAATCATTTTTTCCGGATTCCCGACTGCTTCTTATAAAGTCGCTTGCAATTGCTAGGTTTTATAAATGCGCTTTTTCACATTTAGATGAATAATAGTCTTATTATGAAGTAGGAAATTCTAAATGCATAATGTATGTCTGCATAATCCAATAAAAAAACAATAAAAATTTATCTTCTTAAGCATTGATTGCAGCTAAAGTTTATCTTTGATACAATTCCATTCGTTCGACGATAAAATTTCTGCGAAAAGAAATGCAATCAAAATGAAATTTTCATCAGCCTGTTTTAACATATTCCAAATTTTGTAAATATTCAGTGAAATTAATATGCGCATGCTTAACGAAGCAGCAATTTTCAGTTTCCATTCCATTTCAAATTAGATCTTGCCATTCGTTTATCCGATTCTCCAAGTCCACGACATGTGTCCGCGCAAAACCACTTCCCGCTAAAGTTTCCTTCGACACCTCGATAAACCCTTATCTCCGCCGCGCAATCTACCTCGATAAGGTGCCACTTCCGTCGCGCCCAACTTCCACCCGAAATAACTCGCCGCGCCGTCGATATAAAAAATGGTAATCGGTCCGCGATCGGCTTGAACTCCGCGCTCAAAGGACACGCCGCGGCGAAACGCGCAAAGAGCTGGGCAGCGCTCGCTTGACTTTCTAAAAATTTTGTAAACCGACAAAGAGCGCGCGCTCGCGGCCCGACACGTAGCGCGTGAAGAATGCGCCCGAGCGAGAGAGACGGGAAGGAGAGGAGAGCAAGAGAGAGACAGAAAAGAGAGGAGAGAGAGACTCACGGCCAAGTACCGGAGCGCTTCCTCCGGCGGAATTCCGGGTCCTCATCCTCGGGCAGCAGCTGGTGGTGCGGCTGGCGCTGCTGCTCCGGAATGTCAGCGCGCCACAGGCCGAGCGGCTCGCAGCTCACGCTGCACCGACGAGCTCGCTCCCTCATTATTACTTCCATCTACGCGTCCAGCTCCGAGGTGCAGTGGGCGCCGCCGTGAGAGCGCGCGCCGCCGCTCATCTCTCGCGGGTCCCGAGTTTCGACCCTCGCCGCTCAAGGTCGCCACCCTGCACGTTCGATTTTATTTCCCTTTCTTTTTTTTTCTTTTTGCTTTTTAATCGCGCTCCTTTTGTCCTTTGGCGCGCGATTAGGAGTTTCTCCGCGTCCGGGGGAGCGGAAAATTGCTCGGAGCCGTCGGGAAAACTGAACCTTTCTTTTATCGGGGAATTTAAGCGAGTGGAGTTTTTCTTTTTGAACTGTAGCAATTTAAGCGCTTTGACTGTATAGAGGAGTCAATTTTCGCTGCAAGTGGATTATTCGCGCGGCAAACGAAAATTTCGTTGATTTTCAATCGTTACTAGAGCTTAATTATTGCATTGAATAATTCAGTGTAGAATATGATCTTATTGAAATGTTACTCATGCTGGGATCGTTTTGGAACATAATACATGTCAATCATAATTTAATGATCAACCGCAATTCTAAATTATTTTTGAAAATAAATTAAAAATTTATAATAATTTGTTCATCGTTAATAATATTAGATTTAAAAAGTGAAATAAATTTTATTTAAGTGACTGGCAAAAGCGTAATTAAAAATAATTGTGCCTAGGAGAATGTTTCACTAATGGATGCACTAAATTCCATCAAGTATATCTATTCAATATAAGCAAAACTCCAAACTCATTCAGTAATACACGAAAATTGGTTCAGTTTCGACGCATGCCCGAATGACTCCGCACTCCTCCGGATTCCGGAGATAACAACTGTCGACGGCCTTTGTCGCACTTGTCGATCGACGGTTTGCGGCACGTTGATGTCATTGACAATAAAATTGACGATCATTGCGATAATTCACTCGCGCGAGTTTGTGCATTACCCGCAAGAAGAAGAAAAATGACTCGATAAAAATGTTTTGTTTGCTCTCCAAGTACAAACACTAAAGTGAACATTTGCATCAACGCGAGGCGCAACTGTGCAACTTTTCTTTTTTAATTGCACGGCGCTTCTTATCGACCACCGTGTATAGACTAATGCTCCGTGTATATATGCTAATTATTCGATTATTCAACGTTTCTCTTATCGCCCGTCACTAAAATGGATATCAAGTTTTCTAGCAAATTCTAATAAGATAGAGGAGAACGAGGTAAAACGACATAACAGGGCATAATGACACCCTTGTAAAAATATTTAAATGTAGACGAAAACTACTTGGTGAAAATTTAATTTAAATATTTACAAGAAAACTTTAATATTGACCTTTCTTTTTTAATTAAACAAATTTTTACATTTTTATCTTTTACTAATCAATACTTCAATTAAAGCGAAATTTTAATACTTTTACTTATTCTCCTAGTCTCATTATACCCCTCTCTTTCCTCAATTTTTTAACCGTGAGCGCGGAGTAATTATTTTAACTTAATTTCTGTTGCATAACGTACCAGTGGCACAAATGCATTATGCATTATAATATACATTCGATTCAAATACATACGTAAAATAATTCAAACTTTTTTCCTATCATCCAATTTTACATTTCCGTTTATCTTCGAGCTAACGTCGACTAACTAACGACTTAAGTCTTAACCAAAACAAAAAAAATGCAAACCACCGATCGAAAGTGCAGACAAAAGGCGATAATCTCAACGAATTGGTTAAATTGTCGAATCTCACGTACTCCTCGATAGTAGCCTCGACTCAGCCTCTAATCGCCGCCCATCAGTCACTCCTCTCTCGTGGCCGCGCGCAGCGTCCCAGCTGATCGCCGAAAAAACGCGGAGCGCCTCCCCCGCAGCCTCGCCGAGCGGGAAACCCCGCGAAATAGCAGCGGCCGACGCGGGAAACGGGAGCAGGTGGCCGGCCTTAATACCGGAAGCGGCCGATCGATGCTCGAGGAAAAAAGGGCACACACACGCGGCTCGTCCGGGGGGAAGGCGATCGATGAACGCCGCGCACTCGGACGCGAGTCTCGCCGATCTTCGGGGACCGGGCGGGAGACGGGAGGAAAGAGCACCGATCGTCGCGGCGGTCGCTACTTCACTGAGGCGCGCGCGCCGCGCCAGCGGCGACTTTACCGACGGCGTGCGCGCGGGGGCCCCTACTCCGCGAGTCGCGGCTCCCGCGGGAAAAGAAAAGGAGGCGGCGCGACCGGGGAAATTGCGCAAACGCCGCGACGCTGACACGCTTTTCTCGCCCGCCGAACCACGTGCTCATACCCGTTTTTTTCTTTCACGAGCTCGGCGTTGGGAAATTTTCATGTATAAAAGTGCGCCTTTTCTTTTCTTGGCTATCGCCGCGGAGCGCGAGATTACAAGTGCTCAGTAGTTGCGGACTGCGCGAGTCTGACTATATTTGCAGTGGTATTTATGTGAGTAGTCATACAGTTGTGTATTTATACGAGCAGGCTTATATAGTTACATTTTTGTATATAGTAAATGTAAACAAGAGATAGTGTCATTAAACTTTATTTATTTTTAACAATCGTTGTATGTAAAGGGATCTATTGTTGGTGCCTACGTCGCACTTTCGTATTGTGACAGAGTGAAAATTCACTTGATTCGAGAGAAAACCGAGCCTTTCGGTACTTACTGTATTTAAAATTTAATTAGAGAGAATAACTAAAATTTCGCTTAAGATTAGACTTGCTATCCAAAGCAATTTCCACTAATTTTAGTAGTTTTTAACTAATTTAATCTAGAGGGTGGATATAGCAAATAACAAAGCATTTTCCATTAATACAACTGTAGAGAGTAGAGTGATGCAGTGCCAACTGGAACAGATTCATGTTTCACTCATTGACAGTACCATAACACTTATGTCTACTTTCGTCCACCTACACCCGCTACTTACGCTCGCCGCCATCGTCTAATTTTCTTAAATCGAACCATCCAGGTGACATCGAAGCAGGCCCGAGTTCCTCGGTTCCCCACGGCGTTATATTATACACTGACGAGCGACGGCTATTAGACACGCGCGCGAAAACAATAAAGCGCGCTGGACGAGTGACGCGCGCGTCTTCCTTTGTCGCGGGGCCGCGGGCAACTCGCTCGATTAGTTTGCGCGCCCGCGCGGCTGTTATCGCGCCCCGGGCTTCATCCCGACGATCGCCGCGTAATTGCCGTGCTGTGCCGAGGCGCATGGCTAATTTGCGCTGACGCCGAGCGCCGATCGACGACCTTCTCCCTTTAGCACGCGCCGGCGGTTGCGAGACTTTTAATGCAAGTTTTAGTGTTTGCTGCCTTGTCGATTGGGTGCTGATCAAATTTTTAATGATCCTTTCAAGTTTTATCGTCGGTTTTATCGTTAAGCGGCGCAGTAATTGCGGGATTTGTAATTGTATGTCTGCGGGTTTTAATTTGTTTGCACAATAGGTTGTAAACCTTTTTTGACTTTTAGTTTCTACTTTATTTTCTGTTTTTGTCGTATTTTTGTGGAAATATGATATAAGAAATAAAAAAGGTGTACTAAACGTAAGAAAGATTATTGCTTTGTCTTTCTGTAGTTGGATATAGATAAATGCAGTGTAAAATTACTTCTTTGAATGGTCATTATTTTTCCAAATGTATAATTAAACTTTTATTTTATTTTTCGATGAAATCTTTAATCTGAAATTATATATATGAGTTATGTTTTCTGCAGTAGTAATTTATTTAAAACTTTAAGGAGGAGTTCTACTCAAAAACCTATTTTTTTAGTTTTGGACCTAGTCGCTTGAACTTGAACCTATATTCTATATGTAAAGTATTTTTTAAGCAATAGTTTAGGAAGCTCCTTGCGTACACTAATTTGAGAAAGTACTTGTTCGAAAGCTCTTTTTCTTCCTAAAGACCTAAAATATAAAAGTTACTTTGCCAAAAAATATTTAGCTAATTCTATGTTGAACTGTATCCTAACATATTAAAAAGCCAACAAAAAAAAATTTTTGGGTCAAATTTCGGTAGAAATCCACCTTAAATTTTACGAACTCAGTATACAAATTGAAAGTAACTCGAACACAACGGACCAAGAACAATATAAATGACAAGACTCGCAAAGAGAAACGCATCACGAATAAAGGTCAAGATAACTGTTGCCTTATCAAAATTCGAATCGAGCGCTTTATTTTTTATCATATCTCGATGAAAGTTCCCCCCGACTTCGTTCCGGGTATACTCCCTCTCGCGCACCGTCTATCGCGCCTCGTTACAACAACTGCACCGATTGAGCGAGTGCCTCGCATTTAGCGTCCCGAGAGCATCGCCACGAGAGCAAAAAAAAAACGGACACAACGTCGCGATCGATCTTCCGCGTTCGGCTTATTTATGCGCGAATCCCCGCTGAAATAATGGCGGATCGTAAGTCAATGTCAGGCAGGGGGCCGGGAACAATGGGCGGCGCGCGACTCGGAAGTCTCGCGCGGGTCGACGGCTTCCGCGCGCGGAGAGGTGAAAGCGACCCAAAATTTGACGCTCGCCAATAATGGCCCGTATCGCCGGCGAGGATCGGCCGACTGCGCGGTGTGCGTCGGGCACGTGCCCCGGCGAAATCACGTTGCTCGTTAATTGGCCTTTTTATACTCGCAGCGAGCGAACGTTGCATCGGTTGATTTAATTTCGCGTCGGAGGCGCTTTTTTTCCCCGCGGGAGTTTCAACGTTGCGGCTGATGAAATTGTTTGCAGCGAGGCTCTTTTTGCGCGCTTTTTGCAATTTGCGGACGATCGTTTATTGTTTTATTTGTTCGAGTTTGTGTTTTTTATTGTTTTGCGTAACTGGTGTTCGACTTGACGAGCTTTGTTTAAAGTATCAGTAAAAATTTCATGAGAAGTCATTAAAAATTTAATGAAAAGTGGAGTTTTAAACATTGCTGCTTGAAAAACGGCATTTTTATAAAGTGAAATCGTTTGGTGACTTCGCGATTTATGCTCTGACAGAAAGTAAAATACTGTTGGTTCGTTACGCTCTACATTTAAACTATTGTTAATCTATTTAACTAAAAATAAATTCACTTTTATCGAGTCATCACAAAAAAGAATACGGGCCTTTTTTCTGAAAGGAATACTTTTTTTATTTTTTAAACAGACTACGATTAGTGTGCGATCATAATAAAAAACAAATTTTTTTTCAAACTTTTAGATCACTTGGATATCTTCTCATTTCCACATAAATTTCCTTTAAAAAAAAGCAATACTCATGCATAACATCTTAATAAAAACTACTTGTCTGCAAAAATCCATATAAAAAATCGCATCGCCTTGCAGTTTCAAGGCATTTACGGACATTCCGCGCGATTTATTGGACGTTATCAATCCCTTTAAAAAAAACAAGCCGCTAACAAATTTGCCATTCTCCCGCCTTATCAGTGCCCCATTTAAAATTCAAACGCAGCAGCTGAGAAAAAAAATCGCTTCCGCCTCGCGTGCTTTCGCGTGCGCGCGCGCGCATACGATTCCTTGCGCAACGTCGGCTGCGCGCGCCGCTGCAGCAATCGGTAAGTATAACAATGCAAACGGCCGATCGAAAATCGCCGTCCTTCGGCGCTCGCGAGGTCGCCTCCGCACCGGCAGATAAGGAAATTTTCCCGCGGAAAATCGAGCCTGCATACATATCTCGCGTGGTTGCTTCGTCGGACGATAAGGGCGGGCTCTATTTTTAAACGGGCGATCCTGCGCGTCGAAGATCGAACGAAATCCCCGCGGTCTTGGGTCCGTTCTAGTGACCTGAAAAGAAACTGGCATCGGAAGAAAGTCGCGGTGCGCGTTACGTGCGCCGATGGTGTAATGGTCAATTTCGTCGATCACCTGAGCCCGCGAGAGCCGCGGGATTCCAGAACGCCTCGCGTCCGATCGAAACGCCGACTCAGCGCCTCGGCTCTCCTGACAAAGTTATGCGTCGCGTTTTTTTCTTCATTTATAATCGCGCGGATCACTTGACACGCAGTTTAACGTTTCACATTAATAACGTCGAAGCCGATGTGGATACGCGTACGACTGTAATTTATGTGCGCCTTGATAATTTTTCATTGCAAGCGTCGATGCGTGCGCGGTATCGAAATACGATTTATAAAAGTTTATCACTTTGATGTGTTGCGTTGTTTAATTATTGATGGATAAACGATGTGAGTGGTGGGCTGTTTGAAAATACGAATCTTAATTTTATTATTTACTCCGTTTTAATTATTATATATTATAACGTAAAATGGGTTGAAATGTGGAAAGTATATCGCAACGAAACTAAATATTTATACTATTTGTTGTTACCTCAAAGTGTGCTAAAACTGTGCAAATAAAATTCAAATGTATTAACAAAGATTAATGTTGACGTTAATTGTTACTATACACATTTATTCCATTTTTTCATAGAATTATAAACTGTGGAATAGTTACGTGAGTTAATGCAAACAAAACATCCATAGTGGTATTTATACACAAAGTCATCCACTAAATCTTTATCAAATGTTTCATGTTGCATCTTTACATTGCAGCTACATAGGAGCTTTGTAGTTATTCAACAAATTGGCCAAAGTCTTTAAAACATTTTCCTACAATGAAAATACCGAAAAACTGGATTAGCAACCTTTTGTAAGCTTATAAAACTTATACATAGTGCCAATCTGGAAGTAAAGGTAACTCTCTGTTTACCTGCTGTATAGGATTTATTTACTATGTATTATGGTAATCCATACCTATGTATCGACAACTACGAGATTGCCTATTTAGAATTTTCATATTTCAACAATGTACAGGAACAGATTTGTATAAGAATGCAGTGCATTCCGAACAATCTTTTGATGATGTTTGAATAGTGCTTAATTTATGGTAAGTACAAAATGAACTAAATTTGTATGCAATTTACATGCAGTAATCAACCATTGATTTGGGATTCATTCAAACAATTTTCATTATTCTGAAGAGAAATGAAATAGAAATATTAATCGATTTAAATGTTTAAACAAAATTTAATCACAACGATTGTAGCATTCGGTTGCGTGAAGTACTTCAATCACTACATTACTTGATGATTTATTCGGTATTTTGAAACGTTTGACAAATATGAAAATAGAACTAAATTTTCAAATAAAAATTAAACAGTAAAATTTGTAACAAGGTTATTGAAGCCTAAAAATAAAGTATATTTCAATATTTATTTACAAAATGAAATAAAAACATAGTAATATTTTTTAGAACTGATGAAATTTTACTAGCTATATTTGAAATGTTTTTAAATGTCAATCTGACACTATTATGTTATAATGTACTGCGTATACTATAAATATTAATTATACTTATGATAATTTTTGATTGAAAATTCCACTCGGTTTCTTTTTATAGATAATTAATTCAACTTCCTCTTTACGAAGGGAATTAAAACGAGAAAAAAAAAACACTTTTAACTTCATTTCTCTGATAGCTAACATTAGATTTGCCGCGCAAATAAACTCCTTCACATAAGCGCCAGAGATAAAACCAGTCAAGATTGAATTACGATTTATCTAACGCCATTGTCCACAAAATATTATCTCCGCGCATTATCCAACACCGATACGATCAACAAAATTGACATTTCATTCGGCTTGCGTAACCGAGCACCGAAACACACGGAATTCCTTCTCAGTCCCACGGTCAAATACAAGTTACTCATTCTCAAATGTTTAGCAGTACTCCCTGTCAACTCCTTTCTCCCTCGGCAAACGTTCGCTCGAGCGCGCAGCTCCGCTTTCAGTGTGCAGTGCGTCGCCGACGCAGCGCCTCGTCATCGCGGACAAACTGCCTCTTTTTTTTCCCAGGGGTCGAGTCGCGCGACCGTCGCTCACTGGCCGATAGGCCGTATCGGTCACTTCCACACCGTCGACCGGAGATGCCCGCGCGCACGCTAGCGGCACGTCTCTCTCTAGGCGAGGTGTAGAACAGGCGGGGACCTCGCGCGATGCCTCGCGAAACTACGTAGCTCGCGCGGGATTGCGGCGTACCTGATAATGCAGCCGGCGGGCAGGGTTCGCGCGCGCAGCGCCGATCTCGCGAGGAGCCGAGCGCCGGCTCTCGTGCAGAGCATATCACCGGACTGCCTCGGGGAGCGGCGCGACGCGCGCGCGGCTGCGAGCGGGAGCGACGGAGACGGCCGCACTTAGCCGGCTTGAAAAAACACGAGATAACGCGAGCTGCGCGAGATAACCCTCCCTGTCTCTTCCCCGGCGAGCGGTGGAGTCGAAAGACAACTTTTTTCAAATCGATGCGCGGCGTGCTTAAATTTCTATTACTGTTTGGGTTAGTTGCTCCTTTTTTTTGTTTGAGCTTGTGGAATAGATTATGATGCCCTCGAGGCAAAATTTTCATTTTGGCGCGTGTTTTTGAATTTACGAAGTGTTTTGAATGTTCTCGATTAGGTTGGCAGTGTTATTTTATTGTAAATGCCTTTTATGATCAGCAATTATAACCGTATTATATAAAGGTTCAAGGATTTTGAATGCTTAAATTTAAAAAAATAGCTGTTATTGGCATATCTCTTTTACAACTTTGATTACCAATAATAATTCAAAATCAAATTGTGGTCTTTAGATTTTGTTGTAAATGCGTCCAAATTGATTGGCAATTAAATAATATCGTCAAATTTGAAAAAATGCATTTTGGTTTCATTGAGCGCTTAATACGTTTAGGGCGAGTTGGACTCTTCGGTTAATGAAGCTTCGAAGGTTTGAAGCAAGAGGGACCGTTTTGCCGGTGATGATTTCTTTGAGTTCGAGAAATGATCATACACACGATTATACTTAAGAGATTGTGAGCGATTAGGGTATTACCCTAATCGCTCACCTACCTTTTAGACAGGTAAAATGAATTTCTATTTATAGATAATGATTTTTTTCTTGATATAAGATATCTTGCATCGAATTTCAAGGGTACATAAATTAAAAATTAATGTTATTTTTCTATCAAATATATAAAATTTTTAGTAATTTTTTTGACTAACCATAAGTTACACTAAATTATGCACTAATAACTAATAATGTTAATTTATTTATATGGTAAGTACACAAAGAAAAATATTCTACCATAATTATTTATTATAATTAACATTCTTACTATATACTAAAATTTAATAATAACAAAGTGAATTATCTTACATCAAGTTATGAAAAATTTTTTTAAATATTAAAAATTTAGCACTAAAAATGCATAGAAATCCTGATAAGCGATAAGACATAGAATCTGATAAGACTATAGAATCGCCACTAATATAGACACTATCTAGATTTTTTAATAAAATTCTAATTGAATATTTCAGAACAAATAACAATGTTCCTTCTACGTGTCTATGGTTTCTTTCTGGAGCTTGCCTAACTGAAACTCAATTGACCCATTTCTCGGCGAACCAAAAACTGACCTACTTTTCCGCCGGTCGATCATCGAGCAGTCAATTACCGCTAATTGCCGTTTAGGTGACGCATTGTCCAGCGTGCGGCGGAAAAAAACAAACGGATTTCGGGTCCCGATACCACTGTTGACGTCTGTTTTTACCCCAACGTGGAATATTCCTTACGAATAACATTGACACACATCCAATTTTTTTATTCTCCGCATTAATGGCATTATCTCTCGTAATAACGCACGCCACTGTATTATCGGCGCGCCGATTCAGCTCGGCCAGCTCCGAAGCTCCCGCTTAACAATCGTTATGTCACGCCTATCGGACCCGCAGCGACGAAATGTGTACATTCCCTAGCAGTCGGCTCACCTGATCGACGACCAAAACAAGTCGGCGCCACGGCCGCAGCTGACGCAAAAAGTCATGCGCGAACCTTGATACCCGCGGGTCCTGGGCCTCAGGAATCAGGTGATTCCTGACTTTTATTTTCGACCGGTAAGAGGAGGAGGAACACCCATGACGTAACCGCGCGTTCTCGAGGCAGGACGCATATTTCTTTTTTTTATTACTTACGGCGCGCGGTCTCGGCGACGCGTGAAAGTGCGCGCGCGATTATGACCAACTTTCGGAGTCCTCCTTGAATAAATATTACGCGGTGGCTCGGGAGCGACAATGTTTTGCTCGCCGAGCCGAAGAAAGTGAAAATTCTGGAATGCCGTCCAGGCACTATTATTTCTATGACGAGTTACGAAATTGGTAGCAGCATAAGCGCGCGCGATATTTGTACGCGCGCCTTTTTTTTCTCTTTCTCCGACTTTCGATGAACCGTGGGATAGAGATAGCGGTCGTTTTTTCAGCTTCAATGGAATTTTTGGATCGTGATTTGCGTAGATCAGAAGTAAAGGGAGTACCGCCTATATCTTGGAACAGTCAGGAGAGCGATTGTAGGAGAATAACGTCGATGATAATGATCTCACTGTAGTAGAATGACAATTTGCTAAGCAAAAATTATTTTATTTTCTTTATGTAAGCTCAACGAATGTAGACATGTAATATTGCTTGATAGTGAACTTTTATGAATGTCTGATAAATAATTTTTATGTTTATAAAACGCCGCTTTCGTTTAGTATACACGCGTACGATATTCATATCTTCAAATTTTCATAGAGTTTTAATTTGATAAGTCTCGGATTCTTCGAGCAAATAAATCAGAAGCATTATAAATGCAACAAAAATACGTGGAACATCATTACAATAATTCGAAATTAATTTCTGCCGCACAATGCAAATGGCAAATCTTTAATCCAATCACGTCATAAATAATAATAATAATGACAATAATGTATAATTAATTTTAAAATAGTGACTAATCGAACTCAATAATTACTTTACACGTGCTATAAGGGGTGTCACAAGTTTTACGAAACTAGTTTTATTGTACCCAAAAATGGGTCAACAATAACTACAAATTCTACAATATACAATATATTAGTACGAAATAATGAAAACATTTTAATATAAAAATGTTTAAGTTGGTGCCTTAAAACTAGGAAAATAGCAGTTTTTTCCAACTAAATTTTGTCAGTTCAGTAATTCTAAACAATTGAAAATTCCCATTTAATTTCACGTTCTGCGGCATGACTGTAGCCGCTTAGAAAGTCGCGAGGGAGTGTCGCGCGAATTGCAACTCTTTCGCCCCGCGAATTCTTATGTGACGATGATCCTGACCTCGTGGCCCAATTCAATATAGACCAGTGTTACATTCGACTTAATGCAAGGTTAATGCGATGATGATTCTCTAGGAGGATACAGTATGATGCGATTATTGCTAGGGGCGATTAGAAATAACTATTGATTAAACTTTAAAGTTCAATTATTATGTAATATTTAAAAATGTACTATTGCTGGAGTTTTGTACAAAATTTAAAGACAAAATGTTAAATTTGCCAATTTCTGTAAGTAACAAATTATTTAACTTAATTAGGTTACATATGTAAATGTTAAAAAGTCGTTAAACATAAGTTAAAATCCTCACTCTCGATCTGAATTAGTGAAATTGCAAAAATTTCACTAACTCAAATTGTAATAAATAAAAGTGACATTTCAATTTTAAATTTAATAAAATTAATAATACATAACACTAAGAAGCCTTTTCCCAAACAGAGATCTTTTAAAATAATGTTATTTTTTAGTCATAACTTCAAAGGGGGAAATATGCATCATAGATCGTTGGTTTAGTTAAAAATGACTCAGTTAATGTGACACATCGGTAATATGATTCTATAGAATGAATTATTTTATAACTCGTTAAATATTGCTTAAAAAATATTTTACTGTACTTATTTGAGGAGGGGTGCTAATTTCTTTCAGACTTAGTTCATTACTGCACCAGTGTCTTATACTTTTAATTCAAAACTGTCCTCCGCAATATAGTTGAACATGCCCGTCTAATCTAATTGTAAGTAAACTGATTAAGTAACAAACTTAAAACACTTATATTTTCTGGAACTGAAAAATTTCCCCACACATATCAAAAACCACCAAACAAAATTACTACCAATCAGGCTTACTAACTCGCAGTGCAAACACACCTGACCTAACAGCTCCAAAAGCCCGACGAACGAAGACTCGGCCGATCGCGCGCCACGTCGTTTTATTTGTAAACTCGCCGTTTCGTCATACCGGCCGATGCGCTGTATTTTATTTAACAAATGCGACGGTGCGAATTCAACTGCGGGAAAGACTCACCAGTCGGACAGATCCTCGAGCGAGTGGAAGCCGCTGCTGACGGAGGAGGACAGCGACATGATGATCGCAGTCCTGAGGGCGGCGCGCGACTGCCCGCCGATGCGCTCGGCCGCTGCACGCGCGCGAGAAGGGGCCGAAACGAGAGAAGCGCGGCCACGTGAAAAATAATGCACGCACGCCGCGTGCCACTCGCCCGAGCTGGCGGACGATCAAATTCGCCGTGCGCCCAACGCGCCCTGCTCACCCGGCGTACGTGAGCCCCGGCGCATAACTTTTCTCGCTCCTTTTTTTTTTAAATTCTTGACTATTGTTAAGTACGAGCGCCGCAGCGTTTCAGGAGAAAGTTGAGGGGTACTTCTTTTTGGCGGGTGTTACGAGGGACGAATGGGGAGCATGGAGCAAAAAATGTTGTTGTATCCATCTGATAGATTACTGAAAAACAATCGACACGTATTTTTTCTTTTTTCAAATCAATGATTGTTAACAACGATGTTGCACGTTGAATTTGAACGTTGAACGAGCGCGTGGCACACGATATTATACTATATAGATATACTTCTCTATGATAATGTTACGTCGGTAGTGATTTTTAATCTGTGAAAATTTGTGTAGATAAACATTAATTTAGTAAAAGAAAAATTACGAATCGATTATTTTTCAGTATTTTATCAGACAGATGTAATGAAATCTATAAATATATTTCTGTATTTATTTCTTCGTGAAAAAATTGTGAGTCTGACGCACAAGAAATTTATCAAAAGCATTTTTAATGAGTTACTGAAATTGATCACTCTAGAGCTGTCATTTCAAACATTTTTAAAGTAACAATTAAACACCAAATATTTACACGCAAAATACTAAAACATTTACTAATTATTAGCTATATACACATAAAAATTACTCATTCATTTATCATTGCCTACTTCTAATCAACGAATTAAATTTAGGTATTTACATAAATGTAAATATTCATTAGATGTGTATCTTAAACAACATTTTTTTTAAAAACTCACCTCTTTTATGAAAAATATTAAAACAATAAAATCTTACATTACAAAAAAAAAATAAAAAATTCAAAAGCTATGTAACTTAACTTTGAATTTGAAAATTATTGAAAAGTAGAGCATGCACTACAATCCTACTAGAGCATTAGTTACTATAAAATTCTCGAAACATTAAACAACAATAATTAAATTCTCTGATTACTGCAACGAAGTGCATGACACATAGAATTAGACCCTTCCCTTTTTAAGAATGACGACGCGCGCATCAGTTTGATTCGACGAATCTTGCGCGAAATATTCGGCGGGTGTTTCGCTAAAAATAATGAGGGAGCTATTATTGCTACGTGGCGGCGAGGAAAAACCTATGCGCGCGAGCGGACTGTTACTCGATTTGGATTGACAGAAGCCAGTGAAAGTGGCCGCGGAGATTGTAATTAAATATATTGTGCAAGCGTTACAAAATGAATCGAGACGCTTACGCTCCGGCGCCGAAGCTTTCGATGTACCACTTACGATCCGCGTCTTAAAAAATGCCTGCTCTTTTCTTTCAGCGCGACGCATCAATATACGCATCCGACTAATTGTAAGTAAAATCAACACTGTTAACGTAAGCATGCTGCGGAAAGGACCAAACAGTGTACTCGACAGAATGCAAACACTACGTAATCGAGTGAAATCTACTTGTGAAAAAATACAAAAACGTAAAGGATTGAGGTGAGCAGTTTATTCTAGGGACATTCGAAACAGCGAAATCAAATTCAACAGGGATCGACCTTGTCGACCGGATGGGACTGAGCACAACAGCACAAGGTAGTCACACTGAGGCATGCTGAGCGGCGCTAGCAAAGCGCTAACATGAGTAACTAACTGTTTTACCTTCGCGGCTCCACTTGCTCGACCGTTAACTCGGACATCGTATTGCTTTCAGAATTGCTTTAAAGAGAAAAAAACATAAGTTCAATTAATATTCTCGTCAATCTCTTACTCCATCGATTAGTGTCATTTTAATGCTTTTGTTATTTTTTAGGACAACACGATGCAACGACGAGCGATATAGTGATCTCGCATTCCTCGGTGTACGGCTGTCATCTTAAAATTTCGTTAACAATAAATTTTCATTGCGCTAGGATGCTGCTTGCCAATTATTGGGGAAGTTTCGCTTTCGACGGCTTCTCTAGAACGAGGCCTCGAAACCCTTGGAGGAAGGACAGCTGTCAGTGCGGGGTATTAAACGTTGACTGTAACTACTGCGCTTTCGAGTAACTTACTGTTGTTACACGATCGAAATGGGTTGCTTGTTTCTCTTATCTGTGCAGTGGAAACTTCAGAGGGTAGAAACTGTTGATATAGTTTTGAGCTTCCTTCTTTGAATTTCACATTGAACACGTGTCAATTATCCACTTTACATAAAATATATAAAATATTAAAATAATTTTTAATTATTGATTATTTAGTTAATCATTAATTTTTTAATTCGTAAATCTATTGCTCCAAAATAATTTCTAAGTTGTTAATTTAGTTTTAAATTAAATAATAATGGTTTGTTTAATCTTTTAAAGCATTAAACATCTTTCTTTTTTTCATAGAATAAATATGTATAAGAAAAATATACATAAAAAAAGATAATGGCGTTATTTACTGATTAATTTAAATAAACGAAAAATGTATTATAATCGGGAGGTTCTGCTGGACCATAATACCGTCAATATCGGTCGCTCATAGTTACTTGAGTTTTTTAAAGAATATTAAAATAAATATAGATGTCCACGATGTTTTGCATTTATTAATTATAAACAACCATTGAAATCATAAAATACATAAGGCTGAGCAACAATAGATGAGAAGAAAAACCCTCTTGGTAAGAAGATAATGAAATTCAAAAATCAGTTGACAGGGGTATGAATTAATTTTTTTTAATGGAGCGACTATTCATAAAACCTTGACATAAATGATCGGCTGTTGTAACAGATTGATCTGGATCTAGGCAGATAATCAAAATTCGACTGAACTTTCACTTGAGCCGATTAACGTCAATATGCAGATCATATAAACCTTTTATGATGTCATTTAACATCTCATTAAAAGGCTTGATTTAAATATCTGAAATCGAATCAGAAAAACCTTACTACAACTAATGAAACTTCACTAAAAATTAGGGAAGAGTGCACTTTTGAATATTGATTAGCATAGCACCATTTTTGGTATTTGTATTATCACCAACTCGAGTTATCTAATCAATCTGAAAAATTAAAATAATCTCACATATAGCGAAAGGAAAAAATAAACGGAAGAAAGATGTGCTCCAAAATTGCAAAAAATGTGCGATGGCCGGGAATCGAACCCGGATCAACTGCTTGGAAGGCAACTATGCTGACCATTACACCACC
>UXGC01001700.1:0-18321 GCA_900480045.1 Eurytoma adleriae | reverse complement strand
TGTGATCACATTACTCACGTGGTTGGTAATTTTTACCAACCAACTTTTAAATTTTACTCACGCCGGTCTCTCAGTGTTTCCATATAACGAATGAAGCATACTATGAATATTTTGAATTTCGGGCGTTATTTAAAGAAACAAGGAGATACGTATATCAAAATCACCCGATCAACACTTTTTAGTAGATTCCAATTACTTCTCGAACTATGCAAAAAAAAAGAAAACAATATCTAGACTTAAAAGTATAATCATTACATTTGTTTCTCCAATTTTTGGATCCGCTAACGCGATATTTTTTTGTAAAATTTACATACGAAAATTGCGAAAAAAAATCTTCTCGTTCTCCGTTTTCCCGCCAGCCCTTTTTAACGAATCGCCGATGAAGAAGAAAGGGAAAAGAAAGACGCGATCCCCCGGTTTCGCCGGATAGGAGGTGAGTAGGCCGCGGCGGGCACGAGCTTGAAACGCGATACGCCGAGGCCACGCGGCTCTCGGAGCGTGCACCCGCAGCGGGGGCGGCTGAGTGTGCGCGCGCGTGGGTGTACAGAAGCGCCGGCACCTTCTGGAGCGGAAAGAGGAGCCGGCCGATGCGCGCGCCGGATTACACTGCGAGCCGCTCCGGCGAATCTCTCTCGATTAGCGCGCGACTTCGCTCGGAGTCAATTTTCACCTGGAAATCCGACGGTTTGTTTATCTCGCGGCCGAGGGTTCGGTTCGTTCTTCTTGTCTAGGTTTTTCAGCACTACGAAGCGAGTCCGTGATATTCAATTGAGATTCGAGGTGGTTGAGTTTTATTATTTGGCAATTGTGGGGGTCGTGAATGTCTGGACACAGAATTTTTCTGTCAGAGTTGACATATTTTTTATAAAAACTATTTTACCTTTCGTTTGATTCCTATTGTAGACTTAAAAATAATCGTTCCATAAGGTCCATAACTAACATTTGCGGATTTTTCAAGTTTAAATATAAAATAAGTGAGTGAAGCATATTCTGGAAATAGTCAAAATTTTAATTTAGATGTGTACTTTTTATTCAATTTTTAATTATTGTCCATTTTTATTAATATAAAGGTACTCAACGAATCTTCAAGCAAGGGTCCATTTCTAATAGAATGAAGAGTAACTGATTAAACCAAACTTTTTATAAGTGAATGTAAGTAATTGTGAGATACGAATGTTTGAAAATACGAAAAATTATCTAAATCAAGATATTGATTCAATTACTATCTTTATTATTTAGCCATTTTAAGCCTGAATGACAATAAATTATATTATATTTTTATCATTTTATTATATTATCGAAAAGTATTTCCTTTGTAATTAATAAATCTATAAGTTTCTTGATTGGAATGATAAGATTAAGAGGGGAATCCCTAACAAACACAAACAACTTAGTAAAACATTTTATTAGATTTAACTATATAGCAGAACTTCTTGTGAATCCCGTACGCCATTGTACAAAATTTTTGATAATAGTACATTTTTTCCCATAGCCTATATACTTGAGTATCGTACAAACATTAAGATACAACTAAAATTATGTTTTAAGTATAATCCTTAAGTGTTCGAATTGTTAGCAACAGACTGCGTTAAATGTAACACCGTAATATTAATAATTCGATTTAAAGATTAATGCGACAAAAATGAAAAACACATTTACGTTCATCAGATAGAATAATGAAAAATAATCAACGCATTATTCTTTCTTTTTCAATTCAATGTTTTTTTGTCAAATTATCACACATTGAAATTGTGCATGACGTCCCTATCATAAACCACGCATGTTGTATATCTAATTCGTGTATGATCATGCCATCACTTGCGATGTCTTTCCCAAAAAATGTCGAATTGAAAATGAAAAAATACGATTATGTTCACTATTCCACTTTTCATTTTCACCTTTCATCCCAATGGAAAGCCTTCGCGAGGGACAAATTAAGCAGAAAGTCCCGCGCGTTTCGACAAAGAAAATTGAATCCAGTCGCGGGGTATCGGGTTGCCGAAGACGCGCTCGCCGGCCGCGGGGGAGAGGGCAAGGGAGGGCGCGCGAGAGTAGGCGCAGCCCCACACGTGGTCCGAGTGCGAGACATGTGTTTTCCAGCCTCCTACAGAGATTCTCCGCCGTCCTCGTCGCTCTCCTCTCGGCGTCGTGGCCCCCACCTCCCCCCTCGTCGGCCCCACTCGACTCCCCACGCCTTTCGCCTCGCGTTACGCGCGACGGTCGTTAACCGCGGGAATCCGCCCGAGGAAATCCGCATAATGAGCCGCAAGGTGCCCGGCGCGATTCGCACGGGAAATCTGATTTTATTCCACGCGCGCGACTCTTGATGAAGCCCGGGGGAGTGGGCGATCGCGCCGCCTCGTGGATATGGTAATTCGACGGGGATTCGGAGTTCGTTGCTTTGACGTTGGACGCGCGGTGGGTTTTGTACCGTCGGGAGGCTGTGTAGCGTGAGAAAATAATGAATTTTTCATTCGTGTTGAAAAATTAGTAGGGTGTACTGTTGGATTCAAGGATGAAAAAAGATAGTGTAATTGTATATAACGGAGAGTACATTTATAGAAAAAATTGCTCCACCACTCGATTACAACTGATTATAAAAAAAATCATATAAATCATTAACAGGAATAGATTCAATTCTTGTAATCATTGCAATCATGATGTCATTAAAATTGAATGAATAACTTGGACTAAATGTAGCACTTCTATTTTCTTTCTTTTTTATAATATGACTTGGCAAAAATCTCAAAAAAACATTGCTTGGATTACAAACTCAAGCACAAAGTCTACCCATGTCTTGCACAGTGTCTACTGATTATTAAATTCGTTAAATCATGAAAAAGTCAGTGAAATAACTTTAATAGCAATTATTAAATCATTGAAAATAAATTGAATTTTTTTTAAAGGTATGAAATTATCATGTCCTTACAGAAGTTTTTAATTTTTTGCATTAACAATAAGTGAAAGACGTTCTGAAAGAAGCGCACCAGACTGCACCTTGACTGCACCAAAAAAGCTGACAACAGAATTGAAAAAAATACCAATAATTTGAGATTTAACTATTGTTTAGTTATACAATTAAACATGAGCATTGAAAACTATAAAAAGCTCGAATAATCAACCTCACGTTATTTCTTTATACTCATGATTTTTAACTTAATTCAACTCGCAGTTAGTTCATAACTTATGCATCGAAAGATGAATTTTTTTTTTTGAGTCCTTCATTGGACCCCACGCGACTTCCGCACGTGTCGATGCGATGCCCCTCGTCACCGCACCTGTCCCGATGTCCTCCGCGTCCTTCCACTATACGCGCGCCTCTCTCGCCGGTGAAGAATCCTCCGAAGCGAGGGAAGCATTAATCACGGGAAGCCGACCCCCTTCGTCGCGGCTCGCTGAGCGGATTATATACCCCCGCGAGGGGGTCCCAAGTAAGGAGCGAGCGAGGCGCGCGCGCGGACAGCGTCGCCGCACCCCCGGACGAGCCGTGCGCGTTCGTTTCCCACCGGAGGTGCTCGCTTCGCTTATCGAGCCGAGGGATGCACACACACACACATGCGCTCCGCAGATGCTCGCGCCGGCGGCGGCCTCCTTATGCGCTTGTGCGCGAGAACATCTTTTCCCCCGGGGGGGCGTCGATCATGGGAAAAAGGGCCGCGCGCGCGCGCCATTGATGAGCCTCTCGATGCCGCGGACGGCGGGGCGAGGGAGGGAGAGGGATACACTGACCTGTTTCTTTTCTTCGGACGTACTCTCTGTTTGTTTGGTCTGCGGCCGCCGACGCGGAGCTGGATGGCTGCCTGCTGGCGTTTGTTGTATCATGTCGGGCTGTTGCTTCCGCAAAATCTGCGCGGGGAGATGGAGTTGTTGGGTATCGAATAAGCGGGGGAAATAGAACGGCGAAATCCAACTGTTAAGGTCTTGTAAAATCTATCGAATTAGGAAAAATTAGTAACTTTAATAGTATTAGTAGCTATAGTATTAGTACAATAAATATTTTAAATATTTTTAAATTAGTAAAATTAACATTTCATTAGTAGAAAATTCTTTTCAGATGCGGCATACATCAAAAATAGACCACTCGTATTATTTTTATTAATAATTTAATACATGGAAAGTCAACAAAAGGTTTATTCAATATTTTGCAAAATGATTTAGTTGTAAATTTGCTAGTTCATTTTATTTTCATATGAGCGAATCTAGAAACTCTATAAAACTGGGGTACAAAAAAAAACTGAAAAGAAATTTTTTGCGGACACTCCTACTGGACAAGGTATTTCCGGTTCTTGTACCTATTTGTTTTTTTAAATTCGTGGATGCCAATGGATCCTGTCTAAGAAGGAGATGGCCAGGATGGCAAGTCCTGGATTTCGTTTAAACTTTGTAAAATGATTTTTTGATAAAAATATAATTGACCCGTGTCTCGGGATTTTTTTGAATGGAACGTAGTAACGAAATCCAGGACCCGCAAACCTGGTCATCTCCTTGTAAGTCGTTTATCGCCTTATCTAGGCTTCCTTGCAACTCCTTGCATCCGTCATTATGAAAACAATTATTTATTTTGTAATATTAATTGATAAATTAATTTTCCTGCTAACTTTCGCAATATTTAAATGGCGCGAAATTCAAATAGCCTTTGGTCCTTTACAACAATTATTATAATCAAATGTCACTAGTGTAAGTCGCTTTACGATGCCCTTGTATATTTCAAAACACTTTGTATATAACAATATTTTGGGTATTTCGTAAATCACATTACTCGTCGGTAACTGGCCTCCAAAATTTCTCCCCACTCGAAGTCCCTTGAATTTTTCACGCGAGTTCGCGCTAGAGATCCATCAGGAAATTCCTGACACTCGAGCGAGCGGAGGAAGTCGTTCGATCTCCCATCCTCCCGCCGTGTAAGATTAATTGCCGCAAAAGTACGCGGACTTTTTGCCCGCGGTGGAGTCGGCCGAAGTGGGATTCGGCGCTTCCAGCTTCGCTCTCTCGCTTTACGAATTCATAACTCGATCACTTACCTGGTTACTCGGGGGCTATCCGTCCGCGCGGCCGCCGCGGTATCGATTATTCCGCTGAATAATAACCGAGAGGAGGTGGGTATATACGCGGGGCGAGAGCGAGCGCGGATGATGCGCCGGGCAAAAATATCAGGCGGGGATTGAGCGACGTATTTTGAAGTTTTAATCGCGCTCTTTTATGCATCTGAATCGTGTACAAAGTCGACGCTCTGCATTATTCCGGCAACGGGCGCTGTTTTGCCCGCTGGCGCGCGCACCTGAAGTTTGCCAATTGATATATTTAGAAATTCACGGTAAAAAGCGGTGACGCGCTACGTGAGTGGCGCGCGCTGTTTGCCCCCCTCCCCTCACCCGGCAAAAAGTCGCGTGAATTATTTATAAGTATTGGGTTATTGCACGATACTAATTCGGGCGGGATGTGTGATATTTTGTAGAGCAGTTGTTACTAACTTATGGCCGCGGGATCAAATTGTCATCGATTCCCGCTGCCTGGCTGCTGATGACGTACTTTCATTATTTTGGTATAATCGCGATGCATACGGACGGGTTATTTGTTGCATGTAGTCGCAAACCACTTTTAAATAGGTGACTTTGCAATGTCGTAATCATAACAATCGATATTTACAAATGTAATCTAATATGTGTAGATGATCACTAATCGATCGTAAAATCATGATAGTTAAGTCAATTTGAATTATATTACTGCACTAAAAATGTAATATATTTCATAATCAGTTGTTAATCAGTAGGAAGGGTTAACAAGTAGATTTTTGCATTTTTGGCGTCTTTTTCCTCGCTCGTATAAGAATAACGTATTCTTAATACCATAAGATGGCAAATCTGATTACGGAAACTGAAAATAATTTAAGAGTATATTTGAAGATTTGTGCAATTGCAACTGATAAATTAAATTTCGTGTCAATAAATATTCGGATACACTATTTGAGTCTCTATATGGATACTGAAAATACACCGGAGTCAGTCCGAAAGGTCGACTCATTTAAATTGAGTATTTCACTGGATGTACCTTGGTAGAAAATAACCCAACCAAATTGACTTATGTATTAAGAATGTCAAAAGAATACCAATCCTTAGTAAATTTTTTAAGCCAACGAATCACAAAAATATAACCAAGCGTTGGCTATCGGTTGCTGAACTGCGTCGATAATTAAACATAACCTCAATTAGAAGCACAGGTTTACGGATTTATATCTATTCGTGTATAAGCAACACGTATTGTATAAATGTGGTTTTGCTTCCTCATATAGGAAGCTTTTTTTGACACCACATGAATAATACAACTGTTAATATTTTATTTGAATAATTAATTATTTTTTCGCGATATTATTAATTTAATTGTCTTTTTTCGCGATTTGTAATATTCACTATTCGTAGTTTAGTAATTTAGTATCACTAAAAATTATCCTCTAAAGTTGAATTAATTAATAACCACTCAAAATTAGTGGATCAGGTGTTTTCATTAAGTTTTAGTGAAATTTCATTAATTGT
The DNA here is from genome assembly GCA_900480045.1 of Eurytoma adleriae. Classification (NCBI taxonomy): domain Eukaryota; kingdom Metazoa; phylum Arthropoda; class Insecta; order Hymenoptera; family Eurytomidae; genus Eurytoma; species Eurytoma adleriae. The sequence continues at coordinate 11,791 of UXGC01001700.1, read as the reverse complement.
ATTGGTTTTTCACTAACTGAACTTTAGATAGCACAATGAATAATCAAACCATTTAATCAAAAAACTAACTTTATCAAAAACTCAGGGGGACAGGAAATCCGCTTTCCCATACTCATCCCAGCGATCGAGTCCTAATCTAAGCAACTACCAGAGTCCACTCCACTCAACCCGCACATTTCCACCTCGCGATCATCCGCCGAGAGAAAAGAGGCGTCTGCTGGTAAAAAAGGCGCGTCCTACACACCCGAGCCTGATGTTTCGGCTCTGTCCTCTCGCCGTCTCTCTCGGGAGGCACGCGCGCGGGCGCGTATACGATAATCGACTATGTACGCGGAGGAGGCCTCGTTTTTGTCGGCGGCGAAGTGGCGCGCACGCAGCCCGCACACGCACTCGGCGCGATAAGCTGCTCTTTGAAGAGCCCAGCCGGCTCGGTGCACACTTGCCTGCCGTGCCACCGCGTGTTATACCTTCCATCCGATGAGCCGACTTCCGATAAGCTCATTGGCTTTTTTACGAGAGTCCGCCGGCGTCTCTTTTTCCTCCCGGCGCCCCGATGCCCAATGTTGTTCCCAGGATAATACGGGATGGCGGGCGCGTCCGCGAGGCGTTTGATTTTCAATTAGCGCGGGAGTAGTTAATTGGATTTAGAATTGTACGAGGGAAGTGTTCAATTGGGTTTGATAATGGAGAATGGGAATAGGACGTAGGTTCCCGTGTAAAAAAATTTAGTCTGGCAAAAGTCTGGCTATGGAGACTAGGCCAGACTGCACACTCTGGACTTCCAAGCAAAAAGTCTAGTTATATGTTCTACACTTTACGCCAGAATTTTTCAAGACTTTTCTTTCTTGATTAAGTCTAGAAAAAAATCTAGTATTTGCTAAGACTTTTATCGCTAGACTTTTCCAACATTTTTCTTTCTTGATTAAGTCTGCGGTAAAAAAGTCTAGTAATATATGCTACACTTTTCGCCAGACCTTTTCCGAGACTTTTCTTTCTTGATTCAGTTTAGCAAAAAAACTAGCATATATTACTAGACTTTTTGCTAGACATTTTTCCAGACATTAATGAACTTGTGTGAATTAGTCTGGCATAGTCTCTATAGCTACACTTTTGCTAGACTTTAGCCAGATTAAATTTTTTTACACGAGTTATTAAAAATTACCACAATCAATTTTAATGTCTTTACAGACTAATAATGTTGAAGGAATTACAATAGTTTCTTTCAAAATTTACGTACAATGTAACAAATGTTACTATAAGTTTAGTAAATTAGTCTAGAAATTATTATAATTTTTCCCTATAAATGCCAGTCTCCGAGGACGATAAATTTGAATATTACAATTTTCATACGACTCATGTACCTTTTGCAAATTTTTATACATTTTCTCCGAACAAAATCATCAATCTCTCAAGTGTACACAGCGACTCAGACACATTTCACAGCTAATCCACACTGCTACCGCGACGTATCGACAGGCAAATCACCCCAAATATTATCCGCGCGGCGCTTACAAATCAAGCAAAATCAAGCAGCTACGTTCCATCAGATCGCCCCTTTTTCTCCCGATAATCCTAAAGGGAGGTGTGGAGGGGGTGAAAGGAGGACAAGGCGGCGGCGACGCGCGCGCGCCTCGGGCCCTCGCCGCGGAGCACGTGCTCCGCTTTAGAGCGAGATCGGCCCGGGCGTGCAGCGGCCGTAGGTTAATTTTAGCGGGCCGACTCCTCCCGTCCGCGTAGGACAAAGACTCCGCGAGGCCCTACTCGACTCGCTGCCAATTTCTCTCGATCTCCTCCTTTTTCTAATTCCCCTCCTGCGCGCGGTGAAGCGACGGGTAGGGGGAGGGGGAGGGAGGGATTAATCGAGTTTGCACGGACAATTGAAAATCATTACGACCTGACGTCAGCGAGCGGGACTCGTATGCGCGCTGGATGGTCGCGGGTGACGTCACCGCGCGGCGCCGCTTAAAAGCAACGCCGCGCGAGCTGTTCGATAATCGCGCGCGCGCGGCGCGCTGAATTATTTTTCCGCGCCGGGCGAAATGCACCTATTCTGGGACCCCGGGCGCATTGATATTTCATTAGCGACGAGGCGGAGCAATGGCGAGGTTTTCGCGCGTCCGGCTGCTTAGCCGGGTGATGGACTGTCGCTTTAGCGAGCGGGAGAGGAAGAGGGAAATCGAAAAAGAATTTCATCGTGAAATTCGGCGGTCTTGAGTCTCGAAAATCTCTTAGAAGAAAGGATCCCTCCTATTGACAGTACATTTCGATACAAGTGCGGAAATGTGATTTTAGCCTCGTCTGATGTTTGCGCACGAGCGAAGCGAGTCCTCGTACACGTATCGAACCGTTTTTTTGTCGATACAACGTGTGCAAAGTACGATTTTACAAAGCTGATTTTAAGGCAGCGTGCGCAGAATCGTCGTTTTGCGCACAGAGTGTCGAAAAATGCATTGCGATATGATCGAATTGAACCTTAGAGTTTGAGGTCGATTTGCGCATGTCACCATAGAGGTGAGTGCGAAGTACGCGTGTGAATTTTAGTTTTATTTTATTTTCGTTTTATGACTAGTTATGCTGAAAAAAAACGTATAATTATGAAGTGAAATAAATAAAATACGCATACAATTTGTGTTCTTTATTCATTTTATCACTTCCGAAATACATAAAACATGTATGATTTTAAAACATGTACAATTTTTATATTTACAAATTCGTTAAAAATTTAACAAACTACTTTCCATTTGACAATATTTATCGGGAAATACTCTGCATTCGAAAAACTGCGATTGGCTCAGTATTCCATCGTTTCGACCAATAAGCTACTCCGGCAATCCAATAGCGACCCCATCCGAGTGAAAATCGAGTCACCTAAACTCCAATCGGTTCAATTTTCAATATCGCGCCGGAACGCCGAGCTGCTCCCGCAGAGCAACTTGTCGCTCTCCTCGCTTATTTTTTTTTTAACGTTCACCAGGAGGGAGGGGACGCGGGAGGCGCGTAACTCGGTGGGAGCCTGCGCGCGATTTACATAAATCCGTCGGGGCTTAATGACTCGCCGGCGCAAAATTCCTGCCCCCGCGGTTTACGGCGCTAACAGCCGCGCCGCGCGTAAATCCCCGGGATTTCGACTGTGTACACACACATGGCACGCGCGCGCGCGCGAGCCGGCAACCTTCGGCGATCGGCGCAGCAGCTTCACCTTCTTATATTCGCCCAGACACGTTTCGTATAGAGCGAAGCAACGTTGCTCGAAAGCTCCAAGTGATTTTCGACGATGTTTTTCTTGGGAGGGACGCTAGGAGCTGGGGTTGCCTGTCGGGTTTCCGATGTGCTATAGTGTACTTTCATATGTTTTTTTTTACTTTTTAGTTTATTTTGAATTTCTTGCAATTTTGCAATAATTCTGCTTACTCTCATAATGGAGAAGAGTGAAAAATTCAAAAAATCACTGTACTCGAGTAAAAGATCGACTCTTTTTGAGAAGATCGATTGGCTGAACTATCACTCGTATCGCGTGATTTTTCACTCTTCCACACATTGAAAAAAAAAATGGAATTTTGTTTTTCTTGAAGACACTCGGAGATCGATTTCAACAATGCTCAAAAATTTGGGTGAATCTCGAATGCTAAATTTGTATAAAGGATAAATCAAATGGTTTAATAGGTTGGCTAGAGAAATAAATTGAAAATTATAATGAAGTGGTTGATTTGTCTGAGTCAATTTATTGATACAAGAAAGTGTTTAAGGGATTATTTTGTCACATGCGTCAGATCTTTTAGATTAGTTTATTCTTGAATCTCCAATGGTGATAGGTAATGGAAAAATCCAATTAGTTTACCTTTTTCCAATTTAACATTTATTAACAATGACATCGCAAGTTAGAATCCACTACAATCGTGACTTCACCATAGTTTACTAGATCTATACTTGGTGTTATACAACAAACATGACGTTATGTGTAATTTCAAAGCGCAACCTTCGCTGATAATCATTATATTGAAAAAAGAAAAACTACTTGTCGCGGTTATTTTTCACTATTCTATCTGAAGAATGTAAAAGAATGTAAAAACTTGTTTCACGCAACATCCAATTATTTATACCTACATCGTGATTTTTCACTTACTAAGTAATTAAACTTAAGTAGCTGTCATATTATACCAGTTATGATGCATTTTGTAAATGTGCTCTTTTTTCGAAGACTAGCAGATTCCGTTTCACGCCGCGAAGACTAGCACACGTCATACCTTTGCCACGAAGACAAGCACATTTCGCATCTTTGCCGCGAAGACTAGCACATGTCGCCCCAAATGTGTTCAAGTTCGTCGGAAATTTGAAATATACCAGCTAGTATATTACACTGGTCTGAAAATTTGCCTGACATGTAATATATACATGTAAAGACCAAGATGATAATGAAATATTATATATTTTCCTATCATTCATTCAATCTGCATGATGAAGCTCTAACAAACGGGGATTCCCCAAAATTTTAAACGAAAAACTTCACTTCAATCCTTATCATGCTCTACAAATTAAAAATGAGGCTTTCTTATCGTCAATTTTGAAGACCATCAGTATGAAAATGATAAGAAATCAAATTAAATATTTTTACTCCCGTATCAACTGCAGTTGAAGTGAACTTCGTGTGATCGCACCGCCGCCCGGTTAATGCGTCATTAATCGTAAAGTATCATCGCGCGCAGCCCCGAGTGACTTCGACATCCGGCCGTGCAGGGCTCCCAAAATTAGACCCGAGCGAAAAAAAAAAACCAAGCTCTCGGCTCTTCGCGTAAAATCAATAGGTACCTCCGCGTAAGGTAGTGCGCGCTGGTTGCGCAACACTCGAAAAAGCTTTTCCTCTCCCTCGCGCACGCATACCGGAAGCAGCGGGAACCTCGGCCGCGCCATAATCCGAGAAAACCTCCGCTTGCACTTACCGACGGCACGCGTCTCGTACTGCAGGGAGGAGGGGGGGCACGCGCCGATATCCATCTCCGCGAGGGAGAGCGACAAAAAGAAAAAGTTTAAAGGGAGCGGGCAGATGCACCGCCGCAAGGTAAATCCCGCGGGGGCTATTTTCGTCGCTGGACGGGCGCCCGGAGGATTTTTCCGGGGGATTTTCCTCCTCGTCCGGATGGGGAGGGGGAGGGGGGGAGGAAGAAGAGAGGCGACGGCGTGATGTGTGTCGCGCGCCTGATTCGGTTTAATGATTCCTCTGCGTGCGAGAGGAGGGAGGGGAGGTGTCGGGGCGACGTCTCGTAACGATGATTTTTTAATGGTTTCGGGAAAGGCGCGATGGCTTTAGGAAACTGGAGATTTGTACCCGGCGGCGCGGCGGCGCTGCATTTTCCGGTTCCTCGACCTCTCGGCACGTCTGGAGGCGGGGTTGGGGCCGCGCAGCCCCGTATCGTTAAACCGCGACTAAATGACTTGAGTTTAATTGAATTGTTTAACGGCCTTAAGCTAATGATGCATTTTGTCCGAGAAATAAATTGTAAGATTCACTTTTTTTTTTAAAAAGTAACGTTCTGGGATAAATAAAAGTTTTGTAATATTTACTTTTACGTGGTGAACGTTTAGTATTCTGTTATTATTGCAGAAAAATGCTGAATGTAACATTTGAGGGTAATTCATTCAATGCGGACATAGTTATGTACACGGAAAAAAAATTATTGTTACTAAGAAATCTTACTTGATTCAAGTAACATTTACTTGAATTAAAGTAATATTTACTGTCAATCGACTGAAATTTATTTTACAATTAAACTTTTTTTTTTAAATTTACTACTTTTCATTTAAACAATGATCGAAATTTCTAATTCAAACAATTAAAGATACATGATATTTGAGAGTTTTTTGGATCCTTTACCCAGTCTCCCTCGTTACATTTTTTTGCAAAATTTCTTAATCATCATCTCGTGAGTCACGAAAATCGCGGCCGAGCGAGGAGTGAAGTAAGGGTTTTTTTACTTTTAAATGACTAACTCTTCGGTTACGTGGTTGCAGATAAAAGGCATTATAGTCAAGTGTCTTTCAGCTCTACCGGAAACGCCTATGAATCTGCATGCGGAGATAAATAATCTACGAATGTGTTAACTTTTTTGCAGTCACTGTTATGCATAATTCCGTAAATTTTGCATTCAAAGTTATACTGCAGCGAAAATAGCGCCGTTGTGAAGGAAAAAATAAACTTTTTACTTAAATGTTAATGAGCTGAAAAATAAAGTAAACAGCATCATTGCCTCGGTTTAATTCAAAGATATTATTTTATTAATTTAAATCATCATTTTTTGCGAAAGCTTTGCGTAATTGAAATGAAAAACTGTTAATAAAATGATTATTTCTTTATGATATTTGATTTGCAATTTTATTTTTTATTATTCACCCGAATGAGTTCGCAATTCAGCAGATTTCATTGAGTCAATTTTCAGATAGCTGTCGAAATCATCGGGAATACTAGGTTCTGAATGGGAAATATCGGATTTCTTTTAATATAACTTGAAGGAATGTATAATTTATTAAAATATAGTAACAAACACTATATGACGAAGCTTCGTACCAATACATTGACATCGGTGGTTTATTTTTATTTTTCTGACTGTATTTTTGTTTTACTAAAAATTGAGTTTGAAAGTTAAATTGATAAAGTTCTACTATATCAATATAAAAACGGCAAACAAAAACGAACGAAAGGCAAAATTCAACCGACAACATCGCCACTCACTCTCAATTATTTAATTGTTATTTTAACAAATTTCAGAAAAATGCTTACTTCTCAACAAATTCTTTCTACTTCCGAAGGGCAGTAATTTTTTTAATTCATACATATTCTTTTCCAAAAGTATCAGACTAATTGCAGATTATGCATTTTAATTAAATTTTTAAATGAATTTTTACTTACACGATGAGAATGGTTTCATAAAAATTACTATTCTTTTTTGTAAAAATTACTAAGCAGTAAGTTACCTTTGAATCAAGTGACCTGTTTGGTAAAAATTAATCAAAACTTGATAAAAAATACCGCAAAGGTGATTAAAATTACGACTTCTTTAAGAATTTTTACAAAGTTGATTAGTAATGTTTACCACCAACCGGATCCCACGGTCCCAAGATTACTAAAGACTTAGTAATTTTTATCGAACTGTTCTCTCCGTGTATCAATGACTACTACTAAATCAAATAAAACCTGTCAAACGTATACACTGAACAAGTCTCCCAATCAAATTAAGGAAAACAAGAAGCTCAGTTACCCGAAAATCGAGCATAACAAGCACAGCGATTATCGTATCGCCCCATTGTCCTCCCCGTATCCTCTCCCTGCACCCGAGCCGCTCGAGCGAGTACTTCCACAAACCGGGAGTATACATCAGCGTGTGCGTCCGAGCCCCGCGAGCTTGCAGCCGCGCGCCGGAGAGGGAGAGAGAGCGAAGCCCGCCGCCGGCTGGCCGTGTGTCCCTCCCCGCGCGTCAGCTGCCGGCGACAGATTTATCGGCCGGCACGTGCCGATCCGCGACGTTTGCGCGGCGGGCAAAGAACAGCCGCGCAGTCCCCTCTGCGAGGAAACGGAAAGAAAACGAGCGCACGTGCGGGGGCCCCTTTCAGACGCTCTGCCCTCCATCCGCGCGCGGGGGGAGGGACGCGGCCGAGGAAGGATTCGGCCGCGTGCCCTTATAACGAGCCGCGATTGTCCGCGGCTCCGCGCGCGCGTGCAGGTTTTCTGGGAGGCGAGCTGCGCCTGCGGTTGGTAGTGCGAATTGTTCCGAGGGGGTTTGATTTGGTTATAGAAATATCGACGTCTACTAGCGAAGACGCCGCGTCTCGGTGTTTTAGAAAGGAGACATCGAAGTGGGAAGGAAAGTCGCCGGTGATCGAATCGTTAGTTTTGGCGGTACTGGAGGTTACGCTTCCCGGAAGCGGAATTATGTTTAGTGTAAACTATGCCCGCGAGTTGGAGGAATCGATCTTGTGGAGGTAGAAAGGAGATTATTTTACTAAATAATTGAGCCATATAACTAATTTTTATGGTATTATGCATGTAGACTTGAAGGTCTCTTGAGTTCGCTGGGTAGATTTATGCACGATAGATTAAAATATTTCTCTTTTTGAGTGAGTCAGGAGTTCGTACAGACTCCCTAGTATAAATAGGTATTGCAGGGATTTGAAGAAGTTCTATCCCTCTCAAAATATAGGGAAATAAACCTACTAATAGTAGCAACAATTTTGTTTACACTAAAACTCATCAGTATATTTTAAAATCTTACTTTTTAGATTGTAATTTAAAGTTGTTTTACCCCTTTAAGAAGGAGGAGGCTCTGCTAAGAAAGATTTAGGAGGTTTAATTGTACATTTTGTTTGCACTTATTTATTTTGCAATTCACATAGGATCTATCCACCAAATTTTTCTGCTAAAAATTAAATGTTTGTAAAAATTTAATTGTAAAAATTTTACGATAGAAACCTTGGAAAGTATTAATTTCCAACCTGATCTTCCAAAAATACAGAAAATATTGTTTATCAATTTTCGACTGCTCTAAGATGTTCAAAAATCTAAATTCTTATTGTGCGAATTTCTGGTTCACTAATTATATTACATTATTAATTTTTATCCAGATCCATCTTTTAATTCCTTAATCGGATAAATCTCCGTCCTAAGTTAATCAAATCACAATCGTGACTATGGCATGAAACGACTACGAATTTTGAATTCAATTTCTTTGTTCATTTTTGACCTCCACTTCTTAATCAGCCCGGCACAAAATCCACTCTTAAGCTGTGCATAAAAACGTCTTCGCACTCAGAATTTTATTGGAATCCAAAAGAGGAAAAACAATAATACACCGCGCGAGCTCTTCATCAACACGACCAAATATCGGGCACCTCGCCAGCTCCTCTCGCAGATACAGTGCAATTTCAATTCAAAGCGAGTGCATTAAAATTTTTCCCTCCGCCAAAGAAAGCCCACGCCCATGAATCTCGCGCGATGCATTAACCAACCCCACCGCTCGAAGAGCCAATCCGAGCGATTCGCATCCGCGACAAAAAAAAAGAGTAACGAAAGAAAGAAAAGAAGAAAAAAGACGATACGCGTCAGTCCAATCCGTTCGGTCGGGAAAGCCGGGCGCATAATGTGAATCTCGCCGCGGGGATCGTTCACCCCTCGGCTGCTCCGCGCTCCTAAATAATTAACGACACCCCGCGGCTGCTCCGCTCGCGCTATTCTGGAAATCCCTTAGATAAGCGAATTAGAGGCCGCAGTCAACGTACCGCCTCTAATAATAATAATTGGATTCTTCAAAATTCGCGCCGCGAAATGCAATCACGTCATGTCATTCTTCGTCACTCACCTTCGTAACGGCATTTGCCAGCGCCGGCTTTTTGCCTCTCGCCGCGTTTCTTTTGCCGAAATTTATCGCGTGAACTGATTACTGCCCCCGAGTTCTTTCTCTTCGAAAGTCGCGCGGTGGCGACGCGAAGACTCGAGATTATGCTAATTTCAGTGGAGTTCTGTCTTATTTTTCATCAAATGCCACTTTATTTGGTTATTGTTTTCTGGAATGTCTTATTCAAGGTTTACGGCAGTCACAATTGGTGTAAAGTGTTTTCACCAAATGTGTACTATATATCTAGATTTGTATTGCGATATCTTTTAATCAATTCATTAGACTTTAGTCTTTGTATTTTAGGGTCTTATATTAGATGAATTTTTTTTAATTCTATTATACACGTCTCATAAGAGGATATTGAAAAAAATCGACATGTACTTTTTTCAAATTAATGATTTATATTTTTAAAAGATACTGAACTTCGAATATTGTTCATTATAAAGATACACCGTGATAACGGCTTTGTTGCGGTGATATTACTGTTTTGTTAATAAATGTTAAAAAGTGTCATATATTTTTCAATAGTCCATCTGACGAATCTAGTAGAGTTTTTAATTTATTAATGCAAAACTCAATTTTTTAAAAAGATGCATATATATTTTTTATGTGGTGGTATTACGGAGACAGTAATATCCAATGCAAGACAGTGAAATATTCTATAGTTACGAAAGTTTTTCATTTTAATTTTTAATTTTTATCCAATATTACTTATATTTAATATACTGAATTGTCATTTTACATTGAATATAAAGTATTCCCACCGCAAGTTTATCAGAATCGAAAAAATTAATTAACCAGTGTCCTTTAAAATTGTAAACAAATATTAAAGGAGGTCAAAATGCATAATTACTTTTTACAAGAAAAAAATATCACGTTTAAATCTTTCTTCTTAATTATTTCAACATATTTGTATGTATAAGTAACGGTGGCGTTACCGACTCCGACATAACGCACTTTAATAATTCAATGCCTGCGAATAATCATGTTATTCGTTCAACTTTATCTCCTCCGACGGAATGGTCTTAAATATGGCAAAAAAATAAAGTGTACCGGTCTAAAAGCCGCGCAGGTATGACATCATGCGCCGCAGAAAGTGTTACAGCGGTAGGTGGTGCCGGACTGCGGGAGAAAATAAAGAAAAAGTGCACTTCGCCGACAATGAAACTTCAAAAACAAACAAGATGTTCCGTTTCTGGTTGCTAATCGCATCTGCAATCGTACACAGCATTTCATTTTTCTATTCTTGAAATTTATATAAGACTGTTATAAAATTTGTGTAAATCAAAGTTTTATGTATTACCTCTAAAGAAAAACATATAAAAAGCGTATATGTATTACTCAAGTATTCAGTAATTCATTCACAATGAAATGAAAAACCTGTGAGAAAAATTGACTCTTCCAGCTGGAATTTTCTGATTGCAATAACAATGTCACATATTTTATAAAAAACAATTTATTTATTACTTTTATTTTTTTATATAAGTATTACATTCAGTTCATTCGCAACTTTTTTGTCCGACTGAACCCTACCTTAAAGTAAGACCTCACCTTATTCCGATCAAAACTACTAAACGCAGGATGTGCCATCAAGCACGCGTTCAAGGGACACCGGAGCAAACTGCTCCCGGCAGGTAATCGCTCAGGCCAGTCTAATTAGCCGGGCGACGAAAAGAAAAAACAAACGATCAATCAGCGATGGACGTGGTTTTGGCGCCGCGAGAAAAACATCCGGCGAGCGACGGGCGTGATCGCTGCAGGCCGTCCGCTGCATGCACCTACACCTCCACCATCGCGCGCCTCTCTGGCTCGTGCATTTCGTAACCACATGGAATTGGCATCCGCCTTGAAGATCGCCGGCCTTCGCGGCCCCCGTCCAAGGCGAAGCCAATTAGGCGTCGCGCGATCGCCGATCTCATCCTTCGAAAGCGAGCAGCCACACCGGGGCCCCCGGCCGAAAAGTCCACGACGAGTTTTCGTGGTGATTTCGAGATCGCGCGAGTCTGGCCTCGCGCGCCACGGAGAGAATGGACCGGTGAACGGTTCTGTGTAGTCTTGAGACCAAGTACAGATCTGTAGAGTTTGTAATGTTGTCGAGCAAGGCGGTAAAAAGTCCGTGGAAAGCTCGTAATTTTTTCTTGTACTTGTAGTAATGTTTACTCTCTAAATTTTATTCAGCGATACGTCTGTAACTGATCCGAAAAAAGTGTATATACACTGCAAAATAATTGAATACTGTGAATAGTCACTAATTTTGCTGTGTATATACACTTTTTTCGTATCAGTTGCGGACTTATCGCTGAATAAAATTTAGAGAGTAAGAAGTTTCCTCTGTAAATCTGAAAATGTGAAATTCACATAGAAAATGTGAATATTAACATATTAAATGTGAAAAGTCGTTCACGCATTGA